>JANBUW010000006.1:0-201999 GCA_027579605.1 Coemansia brasiliensis | reverse complement strand
GACGAGTATGCAGGCTCCTCAGATGATGGCTCCTCTTCAGATGATTGGGAGTATGCAGGCTCCTCCGATGAATATGCAGGCTCCTCTGACGAGTATGCTGGCTCCTCCGACGAGTATGCTGGTTCCTCCGACGAGTATGCTGGCTCCTCAGACGAGTACGCAGGTTCCTCCGATGACGATGGTTCCTCTTCCGACGATTGGGAGTATGCTGGCTCGTCAGATGTTGGCTCATCAGATGATGCTGAGTATTCTGGTGGAGAAGATACCTCTGTATTATCTTCTGATGACGAATCCTCCTCAGAAGATACAGAATATCCGGGCTCCTGGGATGACGGCTCAACACATGGGTGTGCAAACCAGTAGTCATTAATAATAGATCCAATGTAATAGTCCATCAGATCTTCGCCAATAATATCAACTAGAGCATGGAACATTTCCAGGTTAGGACGTCCTGGTAACTTTTTTCCACCCAGTAGCTCATTAATCTCATCATATTTCCTTTGACCAATAGCACGAATAATGCTAGAGGTATTCTGATAAAGCGTCTTACGAATGGATGACCATTTGGTAATTACAGCAGTGTCTGCACATGAAGAATTCCAGTCGATGTGATGTCCATGGTTAAAAGTAGCTGCAACAGCGCCAAGATAGAGTGCGTGTACAAGAACTCTCTTCAGCTGCATGTTATCGATGCTATATCACTGAGTTGTAGCAAAAAAAAATAGGGGTTTGGGGCGGGGTGTTAAAGAAAGTGAAGGTGTGTAGTATGAGCGAGAGATGAAAGCTTTTTTCAGGTATAGACTTTGCTTGTTCCTTGCGATAGAACCACTTTATATTCTAGCGCTGTGTGCTTGCTGCGTACAAACCAACGGAACGTAAAATGAGACGTAAGCGTTGGATTTGAAAAAGATGCAATGCATCCGCATGTAGCTCCTTTTTCCCAACTAAAAACTATAGAGGGGTCTTTTGTTAACAATGTAATGGTCTGCAAAACCCCCGTCAGGTTTTTGCTGGTCTGCGGACTGTGACAGAAATCAATACATTGAGAAATCTTCACAAATTGCACCATCAAAAATGGCCCGCTTTCCGGTAATGCAGGTTTGCATCCTGTGAAGCAGGTCTATTAATATCTTTTGTCCCCCCCTTCCTACTTTGAATTCGTAAAAAAAGAATAATAATAATAATAGGCAAAGAGCTGCACTCTAATAAGATGCACAATGTCAAGCAAAAGCACTTTATGTATTTCAGATGCTCAGCAAACAAAAAAAAAATAGCCGACGCAATGCACCAGTATCAAAAATGGAAGGGCCTACTCAAGAAACCTTTCAAGCAGAACAAACAGAAAAAAAAGGAACGGTCGATCTTTGTAGCTGTGTATCTCAGTTCGGATCTGGCGTCCAAATAGCGTTGATTGGGTTGATAGACACTAGTTCGCTTGTTTTCTCAACATCCCAGTCGTCTATTTTGCTCAATGCCCATGCAAATGCTAGAAACCGCGACTCTGCGATTTTCCGCAGCGAATCTAAATGGTCCGAGTCAAGGTTGGGATAAGGAACATTCGCTATTTTGCGCTGTCCACTCGAATTTCCGCTATCTTCCTTCATTTCAACAGCAATTGCAAAGTCGTTGCCTTCAAGTTCCGCCAAAATTCCCTTATCAAATGCTTGCTGTGCTGCCAATGGGATAGTTTTTGGCAGATCAGCGGTCATCTTGCGCAAACTATGTGGGATATGTCGAGCTCGCAATGCCGCTTCTAAGGGGGTATTTTCCTGCTCGTTCTTTTGGTCAGCCTTGACAATTTCGTCACGCAGCCCAAGCAACACTTGCGCCCGTGCTCTCCACATCCAGGCTTCTGATACATCTACCGCATGCTGTAATTGCTGGTGATCAAATGTCTGATGGATTTGCGATGACATAAATGAGTCGACAAACTTTTCAATCGTAGAAGGATCCGCTGGCAAGATACCCGAGTTCTGAAACAGCCGAGCTCGATCAAAGTTAGAGTAATATGCGGGAATTGTGTGTTGCCGACCCAGAAGCCATTGCAAGACTCCTAGAGATTCCCAATGGTCGCCATATACATAGTCATTGTATTCCCAGCTACGATAAGGCTTATCGAGCATTGTTTTCTCTGCGTCAGTAGCATGGTCATCTAGCCCACTCTCGTACAAGGCTGATGTGATGGCTTCCACTGCGCGTGCTTTGCGATCGTCGTCGTTGGCAGTTTGCTCGCCGCGAAGTCCCATAAGCGCGGCAGTTTCAAGGCCCCAGCGTGCTAGAACTAGCTGCAAACAGGAGCTACGTAGTGCCAGTTCAAAAGCTGGTCGAAGTTTTAGGCTTTGCTTCAGAATTTGCGTTGCACGAAAGGCCATTTTATAAAATACACAATGTATTCATCAAAAAGAAACAAAAGAGCAACTTGATCCTGATCAAGGTTATATTTTTTTCAGAAATTTTTCTGAGAGTAAGCACCTTATTTTCCCCTTATTTCATATTTAACGTTAATAGAATGCAATCGAGCTTATGTTCTAGAGCTCTGGGACCGCGGCTCGCTGAACTTCAGCGCATGCATGCAAGGCTGCCAGCCCGATCTCCAAACATTAGACGGCTTCTTGCAAGCAAATCAACTGATACTGATAAAGAAAAGTATCCTGAACTGGAGGATATATTGGGAAAGCCCGCCAAGACGTTCAGTGAGCTGGTAGATCAAATGGATATGCTTATAAAGCACCCACGGCCACCGCTCAACTATGGCGATGCACTGGCGAAGGAGGAGCTGCGGCGGATAGATACTGGCGATCTTCATGTTCGTAACCGCATAGAGAAGTCGCCGTCAGATTTTGTGTTGCGTCGAAGAGATTGGACCACGGAAAAGGCACGTTACTTTCGTAAAATGAACGCGCTAATCAACAGAGCTGATAGAAAGGCTGACATGAAGGCAGAAGCTGAAGAGTCGCTCGATCAGGAGTCTGATATAGAGAAAAAGCAGCGGCGACGTATTTGGACAGAAAAAGTAGCAGGATACAAGGAATTCCACAAAAATCTATTTACTATGAAACAGCTACTTCAGGCGCTAGATGAAGATCGAAGCCATTCCGATTCTGCCAATGTAAAAGAGAATGATACTGTAAATGTGGAAGCAAAAGACGGTGAAGTAGACACCAAGGGGGATGTTGAGTTTCAGAAGCTTCTGGATCAGAGCTGGGAGCTGTACGAGGACGATCTGGCGTATCTGAACGAGAATGAAGAATATGATACTGACTTACCTGCTGATGACCCGTTACCAAGGCCACCAACCATGAGCAGCAATGGGACCCGGCCATTTGGCTCCCGCTCATTTCATACATCTCGACGGATTGATGGCAAGCCACAACCTCATCCAGATAGAAAGTCACAAGATAATACGATACCAACATTTATGAGGACGAGTAGGCGCAAGGTCATGCTCGAAAAAATTAAAGCTGGCGTCAAGACCGATGCACTTCGGCATGCTCACAAGGACAAGCGGCGCCAGGGAAAGCCAACCAGGAGTTTGATCAAGCAAGTTAACTTGCCCACCAATGAAGACTTCGTAAAGCACGCATCTGAGAACTATGGCGAGCATATTCATGTGCCTATTGATGCTTCGGTAAGCGTGGGCGATATTGTCGAGCTGCGTACTACGGTGGAGAGCAACTCGGTAAGAAAATTCGGCGATAACGTTCAGCTAAGCGCAATTATTCAGAAAACCACTGGCAGATTCCATTTTATGGCTGTGGTTACTCGGGCATTGGTAGTTGGTGGTCGGGAAAAGGCCCTGGGGTTTGTTGCCAAAGGCATGATGTTTGATAAAAGCCTGCTGTACGCATGCAATTTGTCTTCGCGGGATATCAAGCGTATATTGGCATATCGAGACGAACTTGAGGCGTATGAGGCCAAGCATGGCAAAGGCCAGCTGACTAACGCAGCTGAAGTCCAGAGGCTACAGCAGGCGCAAAACCAGCTGCTACATGCGCCAATAAAGGGCGCGTATTTTGACGAGCCGCAAGCAGACTTACAATCCGCAATAGAAGAAGCATCTGCAGACAGCGAATGGGGTGCTCAGCAGAGCTTTGGTGCCGAGGCAAGCATCTCTATGGCTGCTAACAATACTCAGGTAAGCACATCGGCTGCTGATGCTGCTGCTACCTCTGAGGAAGGAGAAGTGGAGGAAGATGTGCTGTCGCTAATTATCCGTGTGATGCCTCGACTGGTGCAGACATTTAGAGATAAGGCATTGCGGCTGATGCGGACTCGGTACCGTGAGCTTAGCCAGTATTGGTCGCTGGCTACAGCCCAAGGCCAAAAGTACGTGACGGTGGATTCTCTGGCAGAGCTGATTTTTGGTGGCAATGATGGGAAGCCGGTTGATCAAGTAGCGCGCTTAGCTACATATATGCACTTGATCAGCGATACGGAGCATTTTATCCCTAGCGAGGAATACTTGTTTGTTACTAACACGTTTGAGCTGCGCTCAAGCAAGGAGGTAGAGGCCATTGAGAAGGTGCGCGATCTGATTCGAAGCAATGCGCCCGAATTTCAGCGATTTGTAGAAAAGGCACGCAAGCTTGTCGCTTATTCTTACGCCATGGATCCCTCGGATCCTCTCCATGCAGCTTTGAGTCCTGATATGAGCTCGCTGAAGGAGTCGATGACATGCTCATTGACAGGAAGCAAATTTTACCCAAATTTTGACTCCCATCGTGTTTTGCCCACCAGCACAGTGCCTTCAGAAAAAGAGATCAAGCGCATCAAATTTGACTATAATGATCGAATGTTCATCGACATTTTGTGTCGGTATATGCGCTGGGAAAATCTTGGATACGAGTATACGATGAACCCGTACACGATCCTGGTGCCTTCAATTATAAAGAAAATGCACTGCTACAGCAGCTGCGATTCGTCAGCAGTACGGAAGTTCTTGATTGACATCGGTGTGTGGCCGCAGTGGTACAATCCAGCGTTGGAAACGCGCTCTGTATCCAACAGATCAACGTCCTCCAAACCTCCTGTTTCAAAACTGCGGGCGACGGCTGAAACATGTGCCAAGCAGTATCTTCAAAGCAGCTCCGATGCCAAATTGTCTGCTGATGCTCACTTGAAGACGGATACCGATATAGAGGTCAAAACCCCATGGCGACCAGATATCAAAGCCTCAAACTCGCCAATTGTGCAGTTGAATGAAGGTGTTATTGGCAAAACGCAGTTTTATGAGCGGGATATTTGCGAGAGCATTCGGCATGACTTTGGTGACCTTCCTGTATATACAATTGACAATTCAGAAACCGTAGATGTAGATGATGGCGTGTCTATAGAGACCATTACTGGTGCAGACGGCAAAACTCAAAAGTGGATTCATGTGCATGTGGCAGACCCTTCGGCGCTCATCCACCCTGGACATATTGTTGCAGATGCAGCATCTGAGCTGATGACAAGTATTTACTTTGCAGAAACAGCCAATCATATGTTACCCTTCGACTTGGTAGTACAACATTTATCACTAATTCGGCGAGCAGATGGTCGTCCTGTCAACACGATGACATTTTCGGCGTTGATTGAACCTAGCGGCGAAATTGTCGATTTCAAAATACGGCCAGGCTTGGTGCGTAATATCCAGGCCATACCGTACGAAAGCCTTGATCGGTACTTGAATTATGATCACGCAACAGGGTCGATGAATTCATTCGCCAAGGTTCAGGACATGGCGCGGAACTCCATGCTGATTCATCCGTTTGTACCGACGGCAAATGAGTGGAAACGGTATGGTGAAGGCTATGCGCCACTGTCTGATCAGGCGATTAAGGAGTTGCGAGAGATTCAGCGCATCACCAACTACCGCTTCGAGCATCGCTTGCGGCACGGGTATATCAATCTCTTTGGCAAGAGCTTGGATGTAAAAGTTGATCTTGATGGCAACACGCAAAACACTGCACTCGATAAGCCGCGATTTTTGTTTGAAAAGATGAATCGCAGTGGGCGGGGAGTATTAGAATATCCGCGGATTCGCTTGTCATATTCGGAGGATATGCATACGCCAGCGCATGTAATGGTTATGGAGCTGATGATTATTGCTGGTCAAGTGGCAGCTCGATATGCCAATACGCATGGGCAGGTGCTGGGCAAACAAGGGCTGGCAAAAAAGCCTGTCCCGATGCTATATCGAGTGCAGGAGCACCCAGATCTATCAATGCTCAATGGATGCACACCTGATATGCCACTAGCATTTGACAACATGAGCATGGAAGAAGCACAATCGGCTGAAAATGTATGGAATGCGATGCTTGCTGAAGCAAGAGCCAAAAAGGGCTGCATCACTGCCAAAACCAAGGACGAGGTGCGGCATATGATGTCACCAGGGTTGGTTGTTGATCGTCCGGGTGTCCATTCAACCATGGGAATAACAGACCAATACGGGTATGTCCGTGTTACGTCGCCCATCCGGCGCCTGGACGATTTGATAATCCATTGGCAGCTCAAAGCACAAATGCTGGCTGAGCACATGGGTGTGCGTGATCAGCAGCCGTGGTTCTGGAAGCAAACAGATATTACGCGCTTGGCACCAATTCTGTTCAGAAAGGAGTTTTTGTCCAAGCAGCTAATGAAGATGAATGGTGAGTTTTGGGCTATGACTTTAATGCAGCGTATGGACTTTGAAGCTCGTAGAGGACGGCTGCAATTGCCTCCGCCAGGGTTCTATGATGAAAGCTCCGAGTACTATCGCGACTTGCCATGGTGCTACTATAATCCAAGCAAGCCCGGGCCGCTTATTTGGACAGCCACGGTGGACAATCGTGATGCAGGTCGCTTCTTTATTTCGGTGATTATTAGCGGAGGCTTGGGAGCAAGAGCAGCGTTGGTGCCTCGGCCAGTAGAGCGAGAGCGGCTGCCATTTGCTGGAACCAAAGTGCGGGTGCAGCTGCAGGGCGTTGATCCAGTGACAACCAAGCTTATGGTAAAACTGGCGCCTGAGGAATATCAGCCACCAGAAACACCAAAGTTCTGGTCGTCCAATACTGTGCTATGTGGGACGTATGCGCAAATACCCAGCATGCACATGCTTCCGGAAAATATGCCTACAGTAACACCATAGCTTTATAGAATATTCTATTAGTTTGCAAAAACTTCGCTAACATTGAAATTACACAAAGGGCATATGCCGGAGTTTTTGCTGAGCCAAGGATCAATGCATGCCTTGTGGAAGTAATGCTTGCATGGAAGCTGACGGACTTTTTCCCCAGCGACAAAGTCATCCAAGCACACCGCGCAATTTTCCTCATGTATGTCGGCAATAAAGCTGGAGGCTGAGGATTTGCGAGAAAGGCTTTGAGAAGCTTGCTGTCTCAATAGCTTGAGTAATGGCGTTGACTTTGCCCTTTGAATTATTGCTGCTTTTACTTGAGCCCTACGAGTTTCTCCAATGCGAGCGGGTTCAGGAACGGTCAGCTCGGCTTGGCTGCTGGAAGGCGTAGGCAGCGGTGTTCTTATATGATTGCTCATGTGGAGGGACTCGGTGCTCTGGTATACGCTGTGAATGGATGCAGGTGTAGGTGATTGTAATTCGGCTAGACGCTTGGACTTCTGGATATCTGCTTCAGTAAGCGTGGCTACTTTCAGCGTGTTGATTTCAGCCTTTGTCAGCGGTCGTACCCTCTGGTTAGGCGCTGCTTCATCTTCCTCTTCTTGCTGGCGCTGGCGCATGGCTTGCCGAAGCTTGTACCTTCGCCAGGAAAAATACCCCAGTGCACATATTAATACACACCAGACTACAAGTAGTATTATATACGTCATTTTGATATTACTTTGGTACTTTTCACCGGATGTCGAGCTGTCAGAGCCTGGGTCGCCAACAATTGCATTGGACCGTCGTTTGAACCACCTCCATGGTAAATGTTGGGTGTGATGAAGTGGCGTTGGTGGCATTATATAATTAAAAATACCAACCCTGCCGAAATGATATATGCTAAAGTCGTATGAATGAAATGAAAATGCAGGTATATAAAGTAGTTTTAGTTACAGCAGATATATAAATGAAAGAGAGAGAAAAAAAAAGGATGGTTTTTAGTAAAAAAAAAAATCAAAGGGGAAAAAGAGCACGTTTAAGACTTTATAATACATCCTTTAAAGAAAAAATAGATGTGCAAAAGAAACTCCCAAGCGTGACAAAACTTTTATTCAAGATGTGACCTGTACAGGTTTTATTTGGTTTGTTGCATGCAGGTAGATATTGTCAGTCCCCACGCTTTTGCGGCATATTGAAACAATTGGTACATTTATCTCGGGATTCAGAAAGCGGAAAGCACAGTACAAAAACGGCAACGCCAAGAAGTCACTGACGGAGAAAGCGCATTTAAGCTGGTCGATCGCATGGAAGCATGAAGTGATTTGCCATCAACAAAAAAATAAAAGATGTGGACTTTACAAACCACACATTAATCTCTTTTCTTTTAAGCTGATACATTTTCTCCCCTCTTTTTTTTATTGCATTGTAGCGTTTTTCCTTTTGACATTCTGCTTTTTTTATATAGTAAACTTGACAAATGACTAGCGATTCGAAATCTGTGAGCTCAACCTCAAGCTCTTCTTCACGCCGCAGCGCTACACCCAATGAGCCTGGAAGCAGCATCGTACCAGCGTCCAGCTCTGGCGACTTTATGTCTTTCTTCAAGGGCATTCTGTCGTTTACTGGCGACCTGTCATCTCTAACATGCCCGTCTTTTCTGCTAAACGGCATATCGCTGCTTGAATATGGGTAAGTAGAGCGGGTATTGCGCTTCATCATAGCATAAACACAGCATATACGCGCAGTTTCCCTAAAAGCGGCTATTTTAACTAATGCTAATTTTTGTAGAGCGCACTGGAGCGATTATCCACATGTTTTGGCAGAAATAACCAAGGCCAAAGATTCAGCAGAGCGCATGAAGCTTGTGGCTCGGTGGTTTGTGTCGACGCTGTATGGCAGCTACAACAAGCGAGTAGCCGAATCAAACACTGGTGAGAAAAAGCCGTTCAATCCGATTCTGGGCGAGCAGTTTTTGGCATCGTGGAATGATGGCGAGTACGGCGAAACAAAGTTTGTATGTGAGCAGGTGTCGCACCACCCGCCAGTGAGCGCTATCTACTTTGAGAATGCCAAAGCGGGAATCTACGGCAGTGGGCATTTTTCGCAAAAGTCAAAGTTTAAGGGAACAACCATGAAGGTGGTGCAGGAGGGGCGGGTAACTGTGCGCATGAACAACACAGACGAGGTATTTTGCCTGACGCTTCCAAACCTCAACATCTGCTCGATCCTGACAGGAAAGCCCTTTTTGGAAATGAGCGACACCACGTACATCCGCTCTACCAACGGATACACGGCTGAGTTCCAGTGGCTGGTAAAGTCGTGGTTCTATGGCGAATACCACAAGTTCACCGGCAGCATCTTCAAGGATCCCGAGTCCACATATACCCAGAACGGGCCCAGCCAGGAGCTGCTGTATTCCATGAAGGGCAAGTGGGTGGCAGACTCGTACGTTGTCGATGAAAAGACCGGAGCCGAGTCGGTGCTGTTTGACGTCAAGGCCCAGCCACCAGCTGACATCATCATTAAGCCGGTTGAGAAGCAGTCTGAGCTGGAAAGCCGCCGTGTATGGAACAAGGTGTCCGAGGCTCTAGCAAGCGGCAACTATGATGTTGCTTCCAAGGAGAAGACAGCCATTGAGGAGAAGCAGCGTGCGCTGCGGCGGGAACGTGCGGAGGCCAACGTTGAGTGGAAGCCATCGCTGTTTACATGGATTGACGATGCTGACGACGAGGAGGCTATCAGAAACTGCTACGCGTATTTGTTCTCGGCCAAAGAAAGCGTCGGCTCTGGTAGCTGGGTATACAACAACTCTCCTCATAAGACCGCATGCAAGCCCACGCCCCAGCAGTCGGGCTCACAAACGCCTTCAGATGCATTTAGCACTGCTCAAAGCAGCCTCTGATTGAGCCAGCTCGCGAGCTGCAGCTCGGAATTTCCCAATAAAAATTTTTTCTGTTGATCTCTTCTTTTGCTACTTTTCTCTTCTTTGATTTCAAGTGAATTTCTCTTTTGCAGCAAGATGGCTCCTATCGGAAAGCTCAACACGCCCTTGGTTAACTTCCGCGGCTACAAGGCACGCATTGTCGCCAAGTACCTCAACCAGGATCTTGAGGTTACTCCTGACTTTGTCATTGGCAAGGACACGCAGACCGCTGAGTACCAGGCCAAGTTCCCTCTGGGCAAGTCGCCCACCTATGAGGGAGCCGATGGCTTCCGTCTGTCCGACTCCAGCGCCATCGCCTACTACTTGGCATCCAAGTCCTCGGACTCTCCTCTTCTGGGCAAGACCGCCGAGGAGACTGCCGAGATTCTGCAGTACATTCTGTTTGCCGAGTCAGACTTGACCCCCGCTGTCGTCAACGTGCTGATCCCTGCGTTGATCCCCGATGTCCCCTATATTAAGCCTGCGGTGCAGGCGGCGGAGAAGCAGATGGCGCGCTTCCTGGCTGCTCTGAACACCATGCTGATCGACAAGACATTCTTGGTGGGCGAGCGGATCACCGTTGCCGATATCGTTGTGGCCTGCGATCTGGTCATGACCTACAAACTGTACCTGGAGGCAGCAGACCGCAAGCAGTACCGCAACCTGACCCGTTACTTCAAGACAATGGTCACCCAGCCCGAGTTCAAGGCCATCATTGGTGACGTTAAGCTGTGCGAGAAGCGCATTCAGCCAGCAGCACCCGCCAAGAAGGAGAAGGAGAAGAAGAAGCCTGAGCAGCCCAAGAAGGCCGAGAAGAAGGTAGAGAAGAAGCCTGAGGTCGAGGAGGAGGAGAAGCCTGCGCCCAAGCCCAAGAGCAAGCTTGACTCGCTGCCACCTACCTCGATGCCTCTGGACGCGTGGAAGCGCTTCTACTCGAACTACGACACCAAGCCAACTGCCATGGAGTGGCTGTGGCAGAACTATGATCCCGAGGGCTACTCGTTCTGGAAGGTTGAGTACAAGTACAACGATGAGCTCACCAAGCTGTTCATGACCAACAATCTGATTGGCGGGTTCTTCAGCCGCTTGGAGCGTGCTCGCAAGTGCGCCTTCGGCTGTCTGCTGACTTTGGGTGAGGAGAACAACAACATGATTTGGGGCTACTTTATTGTCCGTGGTAAGGAGATCCCTGAGGAGGTCACCGATGCGGCTGACTTTGAGTCGTTCCAGTGGACCCCGGCCGACCACACCGATCCCAAGACCCGTGCTGAGATCGAGGACTGCTTCGCCTGGGAGGGTCCTAACCTGCCAAAGGAATGCTACGATGGCAAGGTCTTCAAGTAATATTTTAATTTCAAACTTGATAAATCTTGATCAACAGGCGTCTTTTTACCTCCGCACAGCTCTCTCTTTTTTATTTTCCTTTTATTTTTTCCTCTTTTATATCTTTTTTCACAGTCATGCTGAGAACTAGCAAACAGATAAGCAACGTATGTAAAGATGGCGCTTATCCCATCAGCCAAAATACTACTAAATAACCTGGAGTGCTTATATGTTTGTAATAGAAGGCAGTATGTCATGTAAGATGGGAAAGCAAAGTGGCCAGCAACGAGACAAAAAGAGAAAAAAGTAGTGATGACGCAGCACTGCTTTTTGCACGCAAAAGCAGTCAAAAAACAAACAGCCGGCAAACCGTACGCCCATCAACACCACAGCATGCCGCCCAAACCCCGCCCTCTTCTAAAACACCCTTTAAGGCTATAGACAAGATAGCTCGTCTTTCCGAAGCCGAAGAAACTAGACTAGACGAAATGCGTGCTTCACAAACTGAAATGCGAGGTGTTTTGGAAAGCGTGCTGCGAAAGTTTGGCGTGCCTATCAGATATGCATTTGCCTATGGCAGCGGTGTATATAAGCAGACTGGATATGGCACAGAGAGTAAACCAATGGTTGATCTGATCTTTGGCGTGTCGCATGCAGACCATTGGCACGCGCTGAATATTGCTAGGAACCGGAAGCACTATTCTTTTATGGGTACTTTGGGAGCCAATGCCGTGGCCTTTGTGCAGGATCGTATGGGTGCTGGCGTATACTACAATCCGTTTGTAGAGGTAGATGGGGTTCTGATAAAGTATGGCGTGGTATCAATGGACACGCTGAGCAGCGACTTGCTCAACTGGGACAGCTTGTACTTGGCTGGCCGCATGCACAAGCCCACGCTTACACTGCGTCGTGATCCGTTGATGCGCATTTCCAAGCAGGTCAATCTGACTCATGCGGTTCGTGCGGCCTTGCTGATGCTGCCCAAAAACTTTACAGCTCAAGAGCTGTTCCAAGCAATAGCGGCCCTATCGTTTGCTGGAGACTTCCGCATGAAGATTGGTGGAGAGAATCCGCGCAAAGTTCATAATATCGTTGAAGCGCAGATGCCGTTGTTTAAATCGCGCTATGGAAGCATTATAGAGGGGCTGCCCAATTTGGAATATATTGGGGAGGATTTTTTGCAGCAAGATATGAGTCCGCAAGCGAGAGCAGGCATGCTGCGCAAGATGCCCAATAACTTTTACGACCGGCTGATTAGACAGGGGCGGAAGGCCGGGATCAAGCTGCCGCCAGGGCTGGGCGCCGAACGGGTGAATTCCGAAAAGCTGGTGGCGGTAGATAATATCAGTCAGATTGCCACCAAGGCCGTAGAAAGTATTGTGGCTCGGCCAGCCCTGACACAGTCCATCAAGGGCATTCTGTCCTCAGGCGTGTCAAAATCCATCTCATACATGTATGCCAAAAACAACAAATACCGATCAAACAAGCTAGCTTAATTTAACCATACTATAAATTCTACGGATGAAGAAATACGCAGCAAAAAACCCCATTGAGCCGGTGCATAAGGCATATACGATGGCGAACAAGAGAGAATGAAGGACAAATGTCAGGCCAGGAATGATTCCGGCCACGTCAGGCATTCCTGCACGCAGCCTTGTAAAGTAGAATACGAGGGAGTAGATAAAAAAGTATATGGATGAACTGGCGCCATAGGCAAATGACCGCCACCACCACCGATGATGGCCCGAGTTGAGCAGCAGCCAGACCATTATAATGGTGGTTTCGCAAACTGTGATAGCCAAAATCACCCCAATGATAACTGTAAATCCATACTCGTAGTAAAACGCGTCTTGCCAGATAGATTTTAGCACAAAGAACATCTCGATAAAGATGACTGAAAACGGCAGCGAGCCAGCCAGCAGAATGCTTAGGGGCAGTTTCAGGTAACGAGGAAGCGGTGGAATAGGACGCGGAATTGCATTGGTACGCATGGGTTCCGAATAGGGCTTTCTACGGAAACCAAACCACCCACCCAGCACCGTCAACGGCAGCTCAATTACAGTCCACAAGACGAATAGCAGCAAAATGGTGCTAAATGGAATGGCAGCCGATGATCTGCGGTACCACAAGAACATATTAAGTAGCATCTCCAGGCCAAACAACAGCATAGGTACGGCCAACGCTGTTGTAAGGGAGTTTTGCAGCCAGTTGCGTCCTCCCCAAGTGCGGTACAAATGGCCGCTATAGTAGCCTGCTGCTGCTCCCATTAGCATAAACATTACGATACCGGTGGTAAGCAGTCCGCCACGGTACGAGGGGCTCAAAATACCCAATGTCCCTAATGCCACAGTGGAAATAGCCGTATACATGACTTGCACGGTGGTTCCCAAAAGAGGCGCCAAGATCCCCTTCCATTTAGGCGTACGAAACACATCGCCATGAAGCAGCTTCCAACCCGAAGTTTCTTCAATCTCATCGCGAAACTCCTCATCTACCTCCCGCGACGAATGGCCGATATCGCGATTAAGCATCCGCATCAGAATGACAGCAACAACGCCGCTAAGCAGCAGAATGATTACTGCCGAGTTGAATATAGCGTACCAGTGGACTTGCGAACTAGTCCTTAGGTACCGATCCCATCGATGCGACCACTGCACCGATGGATCTTCAATCCAATGGACTGAGTACGAGAAGGTGACTCGACGAGGCTGCTTTTGCCCCACCACAAGCCTGTCTTGCAAAGAGCTGGATAGATCGGGACACTCGCCAGAGGAGTTTTCGATGGATTGAGGGTATGCCTCGACACCGACTATCCGCCGCCCCTCCCGATGTCTTTCATAAAGTATATGAAGAGACACATGGTTATTCAGGAATGCACGTTTGGTCGTTGCGTCGAAATCGCCGATTCGGAACCCGGGTTCATAGTTTACCGAATGTTTGGCATTCTGCGATCGCTTGTATACCGTGGCTGCTGGCAGCTTATCCACAATCCACTCGATCAGATAGTCCTGCTCAGCAAACCAACCAGCTTCCTCGTTTGCCTTGCTATCTATCTCTCGAGTGCACAAAACATTGCATGTAGTGTTTTTACCCATAAACAGCTCATAGTCTGAGGAGGCAATGCGATCGCCACGCAAAACTTCGCCAATGTTTAGCCACGGGTAGTTTATGGCTGTTGGTTTGCAGACAAATGGTAGGTCGTAGTAGGCGAATGGCAGGGGAACATGTTCGGAAAACACTCGATTTACTTCAAGAGGCACACGATCGCCTGGCCGAAACGTCTTGGGGCTTAGCGAGGGGATGTAAAATGCATTGCTTTGACATATTAATATAAATAAAACTACCAGATAATGATGAAAAGCGGGCATTATGCCGGTTTTGAAATTATTAAAGATAGAACACAGCTGTTTTAGTAAAAACGTTTAAAGGTCATATTCAACGAGGATTTCGCTTGTGGAGAGATATCACGCGATCTGGATACTATTTTGTAAAAAAAAAAACACCAAGGTCTCGTGATGCTCATTAGCTTTGTTTGCCAAGACTTTTTTCTTTTTTTTTGAGAAGCGGGACATCCACATCTTTTCTTCTCCTCTGTCTCTGTTTTTCTCCCCCTTTCCATATCGCCACTTGTATCATTTCAGAGATTATGCGTGTCGAGGAACTCCCCACATTTGAAACGGCCGGAAACGGAAACAATGAGCCCCCACCTAATGCATCTGAAAACAATAATGAACAAGTAGAACCTTCAGCACCCCCGCTTTTGCCCTCCTATGACGATGTCATCTCAAGTACCCACGAGGATACTGGCGAGAGCAGTCGCAACCCAGCCAACAATGTGCCAACAAACAGACAATCTATTGATGGTAAACCTCTACATATCGAGCAGCAGCCGCTTCTACCATATAGCCCACCTACTATAAGGGAGGGCAACTCTGTGCGGAATGCAGACTCGATGACGTCGCAGGAGTTTTTCAGACAGCTGGAGTATAAACGGACATCCAAGGGGTATTCTTCATGTGACGAGTGGCTCAACACGGATGCCCGCGCATTGCGGCGGTTCTTTGAAGAGTGTAACGAGAGGCCACGAGTACAAGTCGAGGTGGTGGGATCGCATATGGAGGATCGGCGTACTCGACGAGAGACTCATACTCGGCGAGAAGTGGTGGATTTCAAGTTTTCATTGGACTTGACGCCATTTATCCACGAGAAAGGCAACATCTATGGGGTGCGACCGAATGCCACTAGCGAGCCCTACGATATTGAGCAGGTTGTAGAGAGCTATGTTAAGGCTGACAATGTGCTCAAGGAGATTCGTGTCATGAAGAAGGCTATTTGGGATTATGATGCAGTTCGTCGGGAGATCTTACAGGTGGTTAAGCAGACTGGATACCCGCATAGCGTTGCGGTTACTTTTCCGATGAGCAACGATTGCATCAAGGTCAAGTCCCACAGCGTTGTTGGGCGGATGTGGCGCCACCCAGTTACCAGATTCCTGTGCTTTATCTCCTGTGCATGCCTGGTAGGCTGGCCACTCGAGCGTATGGCAACGCAAAAATGGCGTAACCGCCTAATGAGCGACTTTGTTGTTCTGTCTGCTCCCCGCGACTATGTTGCTCAGCATGCCGACTTTATCAAAAGGCAGATATCATGGACCTAGCTTATTTATTTCCTTACTAAATGAATGTTTAAAGCAGAATAAGTGATGAAAATAGCACTGCCAGCACTGCCACTTTAGCCACCGACAAAGCAGGGGGAGCTGCTCCGATATCGACGCCCGGACAGCCATCGTACTTTTGGTAGTTTTCACAGATCTCCGTCATATTGCCATAGTATCTATCCTTATCGTTGCGTGTGCAGATTATCTTATCATCAGTAGGGTAGATGTCAATAAAGTTTGTGTTGTACACAGTCTTGCAGTAGCATTGAAACAACAATCCTTGCTGTCTGTTGGAAATATCTGAGCACTTCATCTTTAAAATAGAGGGAAATAATTAAAAGAGCAACTTAAAAACAAAGGAAGAGGAAAAGATGCAAAAGAAAAAAGATTTTCTAAATACAGTCTCAAGTAGTTGAATCTTTATAGAAAATATGAACGGAATTCCTGGGTTTGGTTTTGTCCGCATCTAATATTTTTTTTTCCATTTCAAGGTTCCACAAAAAGGTTCGAGGCTTTCGCATTTTTTTAAATAAGCAAGCAGTGTGTAGTAGTGTGTCGATTTAGCGAGTTGCGGTTGTAGCTAAACACAACACAAAATATGGCCGATATATGAGGGTTTAGTTTATTTATTTAAACGCCATATAGCAGCATAAAACACATATATACTGGGATATAGTTTTAAAATGCAGCAGCATAAAGTAGTTTATTCATAAGTGTAAGTTTAAAGTTTGCCAAACTCTGCTGAAAGAGACTCGCAGCGAGCTTGGCAGCTCTCCATACCAGAAGTAATGCCCTCGGGAATCTTGCAAGCAATCATTTTCTCGATAGCCGCATGTGTGGTGCCATTGGGCGACGTGACCTTGCGACGCAGCGTCTGCACGTCGTCATCGCTAGTAAGGACCATCTTGGCCGCACCCAACGCAGTCTGAGCAGCCAGACGCTTAGCCGCCTCTGCAGGAACACCCATCTGTTTACCTGCCTTCTGCATGGCCTCGATGATCAGGAAAAAGTACGCCGGTCCGGACCCTGAAATAGCAGTCACTGCGTCTATCCCAGCCTCATTCTCCACCCACACATACTCCTTGGCTATATTGCTCACCACATATTCGGTGTGCTTGCGTTGTTCCTCGCTAACGCTAGTGTCGGCAAACATTCCTGCTGCCCCCTCGCCCACCAGAGCCGGCGTGTTGGGCATCAGACGAACCAATGGCACTTGGCCTCCAATCCACCGCGAAAGATCCTTAATCATCACGCCCGCAACAATCGATATCACTAGTGGATTGGTTTCATTGAGTGCTAAAGCTAGGCCACGGACTACGTCGCCTACCACTTGTGGCTTGACTGCCAGTACGACCACGTCTACCTTCGACTTTGCCGATACCGATGCGCCTTGCTTGCCGGTGATTGCGTCGGCGTTGCTCTCGAATACATCGATTTTGTATGTCTTGCGCAGATAGTCCCGCCGCTGGTCAAATGGCTCGGATACACGGACGTGCGTTGTCGGGTGCCCTGTCTTGAGCAGCCCCGACAGTATCGCCTCGCACATGTTGCCGCCGCCAATAAACGTGATGCATGGAACTCCTGCCATTATCCTAGTGTCCTTTAAAGCACAGTAAAAAAAAGATGGGGTTTAAGAAGAAAAGATAAAATTGATTCTTTTTTACCTTTTCTCAGCCTATGACGCAATTATGATGGCAAGATTACTTGTTGTGCATACCCTAATCCTTAACTTTATTGATTAGTCTAGAAGCCTAGACACATAAGCATAGGTGCATATGCTAGATATATGGATGACTTCAGGCAACTTGTCCACCGACATACCCCGACTGTTTAAACTGCTATTAATGAAAGCTAAAGCGGAGTTCCGAAATTCCAATATAAAAATGCAATAGAAAATTTTTTTTGGGGGAGTTATGCTGTAGGAGCAGCAGCTTTGACACTGTCAGGCTTGTTTGAAGAATCAAAGGACATCTGAGCAAGTTTTTCACGCAACAGACGCTTAGATTCTTCCAGACGCTGCTGCGACACATGTTCATCGGCAGCATCGTTGTCGTCGTCAAAGGCCATTAGCAGTGGGTCGTTTTCCAGCACAGGCCGCATCAAGCTGTCATCTTTCCATACAGAATCATCTGCTGGGGGAGGCTGGAGATGAGCTGAGCCCATTTGCTTCATATGTGCTGCCAGAGCATCGCTGCCGGCCAGCTTACTGCCACAGGCAAAGCACATGTTCTGGCGGGAGGCACGACGAATGCAGTTGATCAGCATAACCGTCTTGTGGAAGCCCAGCTTATGGTCTTCCCGCAGCTTGTGGATATCAAAGCCATACTCGCTGAGCATATACGACCAGCACTCATCGGCAGACGCAGCCACATGAGAATCAAACAGAGAACGTACTGGTAAATCAGCACGTTCGGACCAGTCGCTCCAGCGGTCCTTTTCAGCCTCGCTTTCCGACTGAGCAGCGCTCTCGGGCTCTGCCGGATCCCAGCCATTCTTTGGCCGCAAATAGTTGACCACATAGAAGCGGTCGTACAGCCGGTTGTGCGAACTGATCTTAAAGTGCTTCTTCTTGCGCATATGCTTGCGTAACACTACTGGCGATGTAAATGTCTTTTCGCAGTACAGGCACTGCTGCGCGTTAAGCCGACCTTCGAGAATCTCCAGGAACTCGTTCACATGCACCAGGTTATCGGGTAACCCAATGTTGAAGCTATGTTCGCGATAGCCATGCCGGAATAGCTCGGCGCGATCTGCACACACCAGCTTGCAGAATAGACATTTGCGTGGCTCTTGGGCCTCATTGCGGCGCTCAGAGCCTTGCGCCTTCAGGATTTCCTGCAGCTGGCTGCGTTGCGCTTGCTCGCGAAGCTCACGATCACGAGAGCACTTTGCCGCGTCAATGTAATACACAACCGTGCCGTCTTCCTCCTGGGCCAGCGCCAGCGTCTTTACATCATGTGTCTGCAGCTCGCGTGCCCAGGCATCCAGATAGCGCTGTAGAAAAAGCATCATGTGAGGCAAATTCCTGAAAGCCAAATGGTGGACAGTCCGTAGATGGCGGCTCAGCTCTGCGGCGCAGCTGAACCGAGGCTGTTTCTCAGCAGAACACAAGGAGCAGGTTACATCTATGGGGACAGGCGGGAACTCGGTAGTTTCTTGGTTGTCCTCGGATTCATAGTCACTTACGTCCAGATCATCATCGTCGATGGCATCAAACGCCTCTTCTTCGCTGGAAGAGTCCTGAAGCTCAAAAAAGCCCTGCAGCTCCTGATTCTTCCGTGCCCGGCTACTCTTGCCTACGTGTAGCTCAAACATATTCGAGGTTTGCAGCTTGAACGCATCGCCACTTTGCTGCTGCTTTGGCTGAGTCTGCTGGTTGCTTCTTGCAGGTACCCGAGACCGGCTGCGACTGGTCTGGCGTGCGGATCGCCAACCGTCTTCCTGCTGCGTAGCGCTACGCGACTGACTGCGAAACTGTCCGCGTCCACGTCCGCGAGGTGCCCGTCGCGGCTGTCTATTGGGAACCGTCTGCCACTCGTCTGCCATTTTAAAATCCTTTAATCAGCTTATGCAAGGTAGAAGAAAGTAAAAAAGAAAAGTTTGGTATAGAGAGCCAATTTTAAATCAGCTATTATTTTTTTGGTCATATTATGCTACCTTCTGAATCTGCTGATTCCGACAAATTAGATGCTGTAGAAGAGCGTACAAGGGCAAACGACAGCAATAATGTTCCTACCAACAGTGGTGTCTCTCAGACACCATCCCACAGCAAACGGACATTGCAGCCACCGCAAATAACCAAAGCAGCCATACAAAGCAAAGTGTCTGTTGAAGAAGCAACCGGAGTTACTGCCAAAACCGAGTTAACACAGAGCCCCAATGCTCCAGAACCAGACAATCTATGGATAGCTGCACAGCGAGGAGAGCTTGAGAAGCTTAAGCAGCTTATGGACGCTGAGGACGTTCCTGTGGATACAGTTGATGGGCGTGGGAACTCGATTCTACATGTGGCGGTACTTGGCGGGTTTATCGATGTTGTTCGGTATCTGGTAGAGGAGAAGGGTGCCAATGTCAATATAGTCAGCAAAGAGTACGATGCCCCACCTCTGTTCTGGGCCATCTTCCACCACCGAATCGACGCGCTCGTGTACCTGATCGACCATGGCGCCGACCCGACAATGCGAGACTCTACTGGAAACAGCGCACTGCATGCAGCGGTCCATTCAGGCTCATTTCCCATCTTAGCATATTTGCTGAGCACGCAGCTATCGGCCTTGGGCAATTCGGTAGACATTGCAGACTCATACAAGATGACGCCGCTCATGTGGGCATGCTACCAGTCCAAGCAGGATATGGCGGAGTTGCTGCTCAACATGGGGGCCAGTGTCAGCTGCCAGGACCAGTCAGGCAAGTCTCCGTTGCATTTTGCCTTGATGAGCTCTCTGCCCTCGCTTAAAATAATTCTGCTTGCCAAGGGCGCTGACCCCAACTTGAGGGACTTTGGCACTTCTACGACCGATGATGGCACGGCGGCAGCTGGCCAGTCGCCGCGCGAGCTGGCTGCTGCCCACGGGATGCTGGCTGTATTTGACGGATACATCAGGGATGCTGCTGAAATCCGCGACCACCGTGATCCAGGCAAAACCCTTCTTGGACGATCGCTACGGAAGGAGATTGGCGCTGTAGCGCTGCCGCTACTTGGTCTGATCACTAGTCTAGGCGCAATGTCAATATATCCGTGGTTTGTTGGCTTGTTCATGGGCCTATTTGTCTTGGCAGCTATGCATTACGTATTCCGCAAGAAAATCGCCAGATCAAAGTCCAATTTTATGCTGCAAAAGCTGCCCTACCTGTCTGCCATATTCCAAATATCTGCCTTGCTTATTCTGTATACGTGGCTGACTCGAGTTCTTCCGGTCACTACCCGTGGCCACATATATGACCACGATGTGCCAACACACAAGCTGCTTAACCTGGTGTTTGCAGTGATGTTTGGCAGCTGCATGAATTTTTTCTACCAAGTGGTGCTGAAAGACCCAGGCTATGTTCCTCGCAACCTCAGCATCCAGTCAGCAGCCCCCGTAGTGCGTCAGTTGGCGCTGGCAGGCAACCTCAACACCACCTTCTTCTGCTTTACATGTTTTAATATCCGCCCATTGCGTTCAAAGCACTGCCGGTTCTGTGACCGCTGCGTGGCTCGATTCGACCACCATTGTCCCTGGACATACACCTGTATTGGCGTAAACAACCATCCGCAGTTTATTCTGTTTTTGATTCTGCTGACAACTGGAATACCAGTTTATATTCTGTTGGTCAGCCACTATATGGACATTGTCTTTGTGGTCTACGATCCGATTCCAGGTCGGCCATGCTACTTAAGCGACCATGTTTGTGGCATGTTCCAGTCGGATTCATGGACGATGGTAACCGCATGCTGGATAGTGCTCAACTGCCTGTGGGTGCTGTTTTTGCTGTTATCTCAACTATTTCAGATTGCAGTTGGCAAAACCACCAATGAGATGCAAACAGGGTTTATGCGCCTGTCCGAACGCAAGCATAAGCATAGGCATGGGCACCAGGGTGGGCCGGTAAAGCGAGTGGCTACCCGGTTGCAAACGCTGATTCTGGGACTTAGCGGGTCAGAGCCGGCTGCAGCTTCGGAGCAAGATGCTCGGCCTCCACCTCTCTCGCAACAAAGCACCTTGGGTTCTGGAGAATTGCTGCCTCAAAATTCGCAAGAGTCGTTTGCGCTGCATGCTATGGGGTATTCGCAGCTCAAGGATGTTGATGTGGAAAAGGCCCAGAACGACCCTTATAATTTTGGTGTTATTGATAATTGCTTGGAGTTCTGGACTCGAGCTGCTGAGGGAAAGCTTGCTGGTGCCGATTGGTATAGCGCTATGGCAATAACTGACCTTCCGCCTTACCAGCCACCTGCTGCTCCACAACACGAATAAATCACCTTAGTTCATGTTAAATGGCATAGGGTTCTCATGCAGCTCATTTATTACTGGGGCGAGTCACTGCAAACTGAACCATTGTTTTGAAAGTAAATAAACTTTTCCTCTTTTTGTTTACAATTAAACATTATAAAAAATGGCGGTAGAAGAGCTTTCAGAACAGCACAATTTGATTCATTCAACGGTGGCCAATCTCAAACAAAGCACAGACACGCAAAGATGTCGAGATATTTCCCAACAAATCGACCAAATCAAAAAGCAAAGGCAAGAACAGCTTGACCAAACACAAGAATCACTGCAGCGACTTTCTCGCCAGCTTCAAGACACCCGTTCACGAGTCGACGCGTCCAAAGCCCAGCGAGAACAAAAATCCCATATGGAAACTATGCGCGATCTGGACGAGGAGAAAAAGCAGACTCAGGACCTTATCAGCGAGGAGGAAGAGAAGCAGAGAGAGCTCAAAGTACAAATACAGGAGCTGGAGGAACAATTGGGCAGGGTGGATGAGCGGGTTGAGGAGCAGATGCTGCCAGATGAGCAGGTTTTGAAGCTGCAGATTCTACGCGGACTGGGGGTGGAGCCTTTGGCCAATGCTCAGACAGGCTTGGTGGAGAAGGCTCGGGTTTGGACGGCTGATTCTGCTAGTGTTATTAATGTTAGAGGAATGCAAGAGCCTCCGCACCAGGTTGCCGCAAAGCTGTGGGATCTATGCGCCTAATAGCTGTTGATTATCCCTAGTGTGCTATTGTTTCTGCGGACCTTTGGCCTGTTTTGGCAAAAACTTTCCGAAGCAAGTAGTAACTTTGATGTGGTTGGCACGTGGGAAATATGAAGATAAGGACTTGGAGAAAAACATGTGATCCCTTATTTTCTGCTTGAATGCGCATGAAAGCCCAAGACGTTTTTTTTTTTATTCTTTCAACTTATTCTTCTTTTGATTTCTATTCTGTATTCTTTTTCTAGTTTGTTAAAGCTGAAGTTGACATCTACTCTTTTTTCTGTATCACAACAACTTGGTTTTTTTTTCTTTCAAAAAGGAGGCGAAATAATCCTGGGAAACTTTAGGAAATATGCCAGGAATATCAAAGGAGCTGGCCACAAAGATCGCCCATTTTGCCCGGTTTCCGCAGACGGGTGTGTCGCTGCGGCAAATGGTCGAGTTTGGACAAAACCCATCACAAGGAACACTGCTTCGAGCAGCGCAGTTTCTTCACGACGAGTTGCCAGTGCGTCTAGCACACCGGGTAGTAGAGCTGGATAGTTTGCCGGATAATCTGAACCAGATGCCATCGGTGCTTCGAGTCAAACGCATGTATATCGAGTCCTTTAATGAACTAATTAATTTTCCGCGAGTGCCAGATCGTATCAAAACTGCTGTGAAAAACGCCACTGTCCATGGGAGCACGGAGCGTCGGCAATTGCCTGAAAGTCATGCTAATCCGGCAGTCAACGAAATAATCGCGTCTACGTCATCACATTGGATCCCGTCAATCCAGCATCGGTAAGTGATTCACCAAAAAGAATAATTCAGTCTTATAGGATTGAAAAAAAAGGTGATATTGACTCACAGAGATAGGCATGTAGCTGATGTTGATGTTTTTTGCTTGATGTAGTAGCTATCATTATGAGGTTAAACCTGCAGAGTTACCAGTCGAAGTATCCGAGTATAATCGTAGTTTTGTTAAGGCGCTTGAGAGGATCAAACGACGTCATGATCCAGTTGTAACCACGTTAGCTCATGGTGTAGTCGAGTACAAGCAGCTACGAAAGAAACCTCTCGACACATCTGTCCAGCATTTTTTGGATCGCTTCTACCTATCTCGTATAGGTATTCGTATGCTTATAGGACAGCAGATAGAGCTGAACCAGCATCAGAAACACCCCGATTACGTGGGCGTCATCTGTACCAACACCAAGGTTGCCGACATTATTCAAGATGCCATCGACAACGCTCGGTTTATTTGCGGTGACTATTATATGCTTATGAATACCCCCGAGATTGAGCTCCATTGCCCCAAACACCTCTCCTTCATGTATGTCCCGTCTCACCTGCACCATATGCTTTTTGAGCTGCTGAAAAACTCGCTCCGTGCCGTTGTGGAGCTTTATGGCGATGAGGCCGAGTCATACCCACCTATCAAGGTTGTTGTGGCTGAGGGCTCTGAAGATATCACTATCAAGATTTCTGACGAAGGTGGCGGTATTCCACGCAGCGCTATGAACCACGTGTGGACGTACATGTATACTACTGCTCAGACCCCCATGCTGGACCCAGAGTTTGACCAATCGGATTTCAAAGCTCCCTTGGCTGGCTTTGGCTACGGATTGCCGCTTAGCCGGCTCTATGCCCGGTACTTTGGCGGCGATCTAAAACTGATCTCCATGGAAGGCTACGGCACCGATGCCTATTTACATTTGTCTAGACTAAGCGACAACGAAGAACCTTTAGCCTAATAAACTGTATAAAAATTTATTCTAAATCGATATAAGAAAGCTTGTATTTGCGTTTTATCTTTGGCTTCCGATGCTCGTTTTGTGCGCGCAAGAGCTCCAATACTTCCTGGTGTAGGTCTTTGCATTTTTGGCTCACCATTCTATCGGCAGCCCGTAGCGTAGCTGCATTTCGGTTACGAAGTGACGATGGTTTTGCTACTTTAGACTTAGTTTGGGGTTTTGGAGCGGCAGCTTGTTTGGGTGCTTCTGGCTTGCGAACCAGCGACTGAATTGTTTGCTTTGCTCGTTCCTTACGAATGCGCTTTGGTGTTTTGTGTTTGGTTAGATTGTTTAGCACATTGAGCGATTCTAATGCTGACATTATAACTGGTACTTTTACAAAGGTTAGAAAAAAACTTTTGATTGATTGATTAAATGGGTTGGGAAATTTTAATTTCTCCGTGTCTCAAATGTCTTGGCCCAGAATTTAGGGATGCCTTTTTTGGGGGGGGAGTATTTATGAATGGCTGGTATGGAAAAGACCAAGAAATATTTACAAGTGTGCCTTTATATGCCTTTAAACGCTCTCCTTTACGCCGCTTACAAAAGATCAAAAAAAGGCACCACGGACCTTTTCTTGTCGTACAAAATGCACACTAAAAGAACAGAATAAAAAAGAGGCAAAGTCGATCACCACATGAAAAAAAAACTCTGGAAATTTATCGACTGATATTTTTTCATTTCTGTTTTTATATAGCTGCTTACTACCTTTTTTTCACTATTTTGCAAATTTTATACTTTATAACGAGAAATGTTAAAGAAGCGGACAGCACTATACTGTCTTTTACTTGGACTTTTAGGTCTGCTCTCGTTCACAGCATATCAATACCGCAACGAGCTACGAGACCGCTCGCTCACCGACTATGACGACACTAACGATACAGGTATGTTCCATAACATCTTGAACGCCGGATTGGGCGATATGTGGCAGGGCGACACGCACGTGGTAATGGGTAAAATGGCCAACGAGACACTGCGAGCTCAGCTCGGAAGACGCACTTGGTATCTCTTGCACGTGATGGCTTCACGATATCCCGAGCAGCCTACTCGAGACGAAAAAGATGCTATGAAAAGCTTCCTATTCTTAATGTCTCGACTATACCCATGTGGAGACTGTGCACATCACTTTCAGCAACACTTGAAGAAGCATCCGCCAATAGTGGGATCACGGAATGATTTGGAGCAGTATCTGTGCAATATGCATAACGTCGTGAACAAGTCATTGAAGAAGCCCGTGTTCAATTGTTCAGAAGTGCATGAAGCTTATGACTGTGGTTGTGGTCCGGATACAGTAAGATACACGCCTAGAGCTCTTTTATAGGTTCTCTACCTAAGCTGTTACTTTTTTTATTTTCTAAATGTATTTATTATAAACAGCCTAATCTTGATAACTCCTTCGTCAGAAACAATCGCTACTTTCCTTGGATGCTGATCTTCCTCAAACCTATAGCACTCCCCATATGTATTAAAGCAAAAGTGCATATTTCTGCAGTATAGACTGGCCAAAACTGGAGTCACTGTTGGATTTAATGCACATGCATTTCTTGAGCTGGACTTTTATTTTCCTCAGAATCATAATCTCGTGTTTGTCATTATACTCGGTATAATAATTTCCATCTCTGCCATAAACTACTAGAATAATATCATTGCCTTCTAACTCATATCCAAAGAATGCAATCGAGTTATAATCTTCACAGGCATTAAATAGAAGCACTGTATCGCCAGAGGAGCTGTAATAATCTCAGTATCCTGTCCCCTCCTTATTTTCTATAATTATCAAAAGCCGCTTGGGTAGCTGAATTTCAACCATTCCAATTTTTCTAAATAATGTTTATCGTAGAAACGAAAAACCAACCAGTATAATGAGAAATCATGGTATCAGACAAGTTGCATTAATGATAATTGCCAAGATTTCGAAAAAAAAAAAATCAACCAGTGCAATGAAATCAGTAAACACCTCTTTCAGCTTTCCTTTATAAATAGCAATACTTGTATTTTTAATAACCAAAAAATGAATAGAAACTTGCCTGTAGTTATGCCAAACGAAGTACCACCACCTTACTCGGCCTTTGAATATGCTGAAGCCGATATCCACAACGAGAGCGAGTCTCACAATACCCTTGACCTAATCCCATTTTCTGAGCTAGAGCCAACAGATTTGATAACTACAGTAAGCGGCAAGGTAGTGGCAATGCAGCAGCGCCTTATGCTATCTCAAAACAGTCTTCTGCTTGCGCTAGAAAATATAGCTGCTTGTTCTGTAACTGTGTGTGCAAATGCTAATCCCAGTAACTTGTTCGGCATTATAGCAAAGTTTAAATTTAACGATAATGTTGATGACAATAGAATGGCGGCTATTGAAAGGGTATCGCAGTCTGACGGGAAAGCCAACGCGACTACCATAAAGTTTGGGATGAAATCCACGCAGTCTGGTGAGTTAGTCAGCTTAGAATGCCACCTTTTGCTGCCCACCATAGCTTGCATGAATGAGCTACAATTGCGGCTGCCGGCAAATGCTCACTTGTATGCATTTGGTATCACAAAATCCATGCTTAGACGTCTTGATATAGCTGCCATTGACGGTAAAGTGGAATTAAAGCAGGTTGAGACTCAATATATCCGGGTAGCTATCGCCAAGGGATCTATTAATGCTCAGGATATATTTGCCAAAGAAGCAGCAGAATTTGTTGCTATATCTGGCCGGGTACATATAGATAGATGTAATGTAGAGGAAACTGCCCGGTTTAATACACCCAACGCACAATTGTTTATTCATAATCTAAATGCACAGACAACAGCAATTCAAGGCAATCAAGCCAATATTTTGATTGATACGTGCAGCACCGAAGTGATGAATATAAGCAGCAAGCATGGCATGATTACACTGAATACCGTGAAGGCCGATTCAATTAGCGTACGGTCTGAAACCGCATCTATTCGTGGACACTGGTTTGTTGGCAAACTACTAGACATTTATGCCAGTTCGGCAATTGTTCAAGGGAAAGCTAATGTTGCGCAAGAGGCACGCGTTGCAGTGAAAACGACCAACTGGCCTATACAGCTATCAATTAACCACGACTACCAAGGCTCATTCACAGTAAAGGCCTTTAATGGGGTTATTAATTTTGGGTTTGGCGAGGCAATTTATTACAGCAGAGCTTCAGATGTGGTTCACGGTGTTGTTGGTATTGGTGGAAGCCGGCTTGAAGTTGAGAATCAGAACTCGCCAGTTGTAATTTCTTCTCACTAAATCTGGCTTTTAAAAATAGAATCTGTACGTGACATCACAAATGCCAAGACTTTTTCAGCATATAGAAAAATACTTTTTTGCTTTACTTTACATATTTTTTATAATGATTCGCTCTTCCTCCGTAAAAAAACACAATCCGGGCACTGACCCTGAAGCCGATGCGGTTCAAGAAACTGGTTTAAATGCAGACTTGCCTCCAGCATACTCGGTGATAGACCCCAATGCTAGCATAAGTAACGCAATATTAACACATGCAGCAGAACCCATGCTTAGCGAGCTTAAAGTAGATGTCAGAAAGCCCAGCGAACTGGTAGCAACCAAAGAGTTTGGGCTTGATCGCCCCATCTATTTTCACACCAACAATGTTTCGTCAAGCTCGCTAATAGTTGAGCGGCAAGTCGGCTCCAGCAACCAGAATGCAGTAACCGTTATTGCTGAAGTATCTTCAGCAACATCTGATATCAAAGACCGCTGTACAGTCACTATGGATGTCAACAAACAGGGCGAGTATGACGTATTTGTGGACTTCAAGTGGACCATACTGAATGCATTTTCAACCCAGTGCAAGTTTATTTTGCGTGTTCCAGCAGCTGGCAGCGCTGTACATCCAGGAATTCGTGCCGAAATATCTAATGACCATTTTGGAATGGGGCATTTGCACCATACGCGCTTTGAGTTTATTACCGTGCGCGCATCCGGCTCTTATGTTTCGCTGTCTGGAATTAGTGCTCAAAGAATCAATGTCGACTGCTCTAACAAGCAAGTAAAATTAGTAGGAATTGAATGTCATGAACTTTGCGTAGCTGCTTCCGACGCATCTATTGAGGCAGTATCCGTCCAATCAACTGTTCTTTTGGACCTAAAGACAACCAACGGGAAGCTAACAATAACTGATTTACGCTCTCCCATTGTATATGCCAAGACATCAAATTCCAAACTTTCTTTGGAGAACGTCACTGCTGGCAAAGTAGATGCAATAACGTCCGGCAATAAGATAAAGTGCAGTAGCACAACTGCTGATCACATCTTGCTGAAAACAAGCAACTCGGCTATTGAAACTGAGGCAATTGCGGCTGACTCTTTGGAGCTGATCACTAGTAACTCTAGTATAAAGGGAGACTGGTTTATTAAAAACAAGCTGAATGTCAAGACCACCAATAGCAAAATCGCTGGAACGGTTAAGTTTAAAGATCCGCTTGCTCACTCAGTAATCAATCTTACCACAAGCAACTCACGTATCGACGTATCTTTGCCTGTCAGTATATTCTGTGGAATTTTTGATGCTAAAACAACCAACAGCAGCGTTAATGTTGAATGGCCCAGCCAGTTTGATGGCAAAGAACCGTTCTACAATTATATTGTCAATACCAAGAGTTACAAACGCGGCTCAGTGGGATCTAGTGTTGACTTCAAGCATGACCTGGTAGCCAAAACCAGTAACAGCGATATCGATGTCAAATTTATTGCAGAGAGCATTTAACATGGTATTTGCACCGCTATTTACTTGCTACGTTTTTGTACCTTCCTGCTGCACGCAAAGGTGCAAATGATCGGTATAACACATAAAATGTTAAGAATTGCTAATACCAGCTTAATGTGCAGCTTTTTTTTACTATTCAGGTGTTTTTTGCCACAAAGATAAAGTTTATGACGTTATAGTGATGTCGAATTCAACAAGAAATCCCTTAGTGATTTCTTTGTAGCAGCTCTTTATTGGTACTTTTTTTTATTTCTGACACGGGCACTTCTTTCCAAGGTATATAAATTTCTGGGGGGGTTTCTCTGTCTTTTTTTATTGGTGTTTTTTCTTCTGCTTCATTATTTTATTTCATATAATCTTCATGGCATTTCCACGTCCAACTACACGCACCTTGGTGTTTGTGTCAGTTGTTTTATTGTTTATATTCAATTATATTTCAATTAAATACTGGTTCAGCGATGACTTTTCGAGCGAAGCTACACCTGCTTATGATGGAGTAGTGTATGAATATCCTACATACGACGTACTAATTGCGTTTGGTGATTCTATTACTCAGCTTGGTGATGATCCAGATAATAGTGGGTATTTAGCACACCTTACACGGTACTTTGAACGGCAAATGGATGTGTTAAACCGTGGGTTTTCTGGCTTTAATACCAGCAAAGCACGAGGAGTGGTGCATCGGGTTTTTCCAAAAACAAGGCCAAAGATGTCAAATGCTAGCCTGCAGCAGAGCTGGCTCAAATGGTTCAGCAAAGCCAACTCTGCAAATGCTGCTACTACAGTAAGCTCGGAAAGGCCTCACTGGCCACCACGTGATAAAAACTACCCTGGAACTAGCAGGGAACTTCAGCTATGTATAATATTTTTTGGTGCAAATGACGCACAACACAAGAGGTATTCTGGCCACAACCCAATTGACAAATATGAAGAGGATTTGCGCTATTTTGTATCGCTTTTATGGAATCCTGAGTCGGAGTATTATTCGCCAAGCACGCGGATTCTGTTTATTACACCGCCAGCAACTGGAGACCGTATGATTCAGGCAAAGCGGCGTAAGGGATATATGCCCATCGTACAAAATAGCGAGACCAAGGCATATGCAGAGGTGGTTAAAAAGGTTGCCGCTGATGTCAATACCCCTTGTGTTGATTTGTATTCTGCTATTGAATCTCGAGTTCACTCACAGAAAAAACGGGATGAAAAAGTTCGGCTATTTGATATACCAAATCCGAGCAATACAGACAGCGCCAGTGCAACGACAGCAACAACAAGAGTAGCTGAGTATGATGGATATGACGAGTTTTTGGTTGATGGGCTTCATTTGAACCCTGCTGGAAACAGACTGCTTTTCAATCTTATCACTGCAAAAATTAATCAGACATGGCCTGAACTTAAACCATCCAAGCCCATTTGGGCGAAGCCACCCATATAGAGTAGTGTTTCTTTATATTCCCAGTACATTTTGCATTTCGCATTAGAAACTTCCTTTATTTTTTTTTAAAAGAAACTCCAATTCTTTGACAGCTGCATCTTGTCAGTCATCTGACAGATGCAACATCCAAATTATTTCCCCACATTGTTTCTCTCTATCTCATAAGTTTTTACTTGTATCAAGGTGCCTATTTTTACTCTAAACATGTATCCATTTATTAGTGATTCTATAGTGCTATTTCTATCCGGCTTTGCTGTAGCAGTGCTAGCAATAGCTGGAACTGGACATTTGTGCCGAAAGTTTTATCGTAAAAACCTCTCTTCACCAACCTACCCTCTATACGATACACTGCTTGTATTTGGCGACTCTATTACACAGATTGGAAGCAGTCCTGGAGTTAGTGGATTTGTGAACCATCTTTCTGGATACTATTCTCGCCGTATGGACGTATTAAACCGCGGGTTTTCTGGATATAATACCCAAGACGCTCTCCGTGTGGCCAGCCATGTATTTCCAAAAACAAGCACAGCACCATCATTAGCAACTAAATGGCCTTTGCACGATTTTACATTTCCAGGTGCCCCTAAACCACCACAGCTGTGTATAATATTTTTTGGTGCCAATGACGCCCGCTTCGCCCCTTCTTCCCAGCATGTACCATTAGACGAGTTCGCTATTAACTTGCGCAAAATAGTATCTTTGCTGCATAGTCCAGAGTCTGAGTATTATTCGCCCAGCACTCGCATTCTTTTTATTACACCGCCGCCTATTGGCGATCGCATGTTTGAAGATGTATCTAGACGCAACGGACATGCAGCAGACCGCAAGAATGAGGTGACCAAGCTTTATGCCGACGCTGTGAAAGAAACGGGAAAGGCTTTCAGAATACCGGTAGTGGATATATGGACTGCAATTGAAGATGCAGTCCATGGTACCCAAAATCCAGATTTATCCAGCCAAGAACACCAAGATAACACAAGCAAGGCTGAAGCAGGCACTGACAATCCATATGAAGGATATGAAAAGTATCTGTTGGATGGACTTCACCTAACTCCTGCAGGCAACGAGCTTTTATACAAGCTTATTGTGGCTAAAATCACAAGTACTTGGCCTGAACTGGATCCCTCGGCAATCCAATAGTCAACCCTGAAGGATAGATATAGGGGCCTGTCTGTTCTACTGCAATTTTACGAACAAACAAATCCCAAAATAGCCTGGGTAATAATAGCACATCATGGCATATTAATAAATGAAGTCCGTTTACGGCGCCGCATTTCCAATGTTTTTGTTTGTGTCTCGTTCAGTCGATTATGGCCATATAAGCCGGAAATATGACCACCTATTTTTAGAACTTGTTTACAGGTACTGCATTCATGGACCGATGGTCCAGTGTCGATTAATTAACACGATAGACCACGCGGTTTATGTACAGTCTCACTAAAAGCCATCACATGTTGATTGAGCAAAGCATGCTTATCAGCCAGCTTATTTGCTGCACGTATGACGTCTTTATAGCTTAGATAGACTTTGCGGAAAAAGATTCTTTGGCTGATAAAAAGTTTCTGGTTTCTTAACAGAATGATTGGGCGAAAGTATTGGAGGCAAAAGGCAACTTTGTTCAATGTGACGTCTTTGTTCTCAACGTAAGAACGCGAAATATGCTGGGCAAACATCCTGAAATTTCGAGAGCCCATTGACAGTTTAAAGAAAAAGCCAGCAGATCTCTTCCGCAAAAAGCAACAATGGACTTATGCGTATTTATAGAACCCAATGAGTGTGGGATTTTCGACAAAGAGAAGTTTTGCAACGATGCACCAATCAGACCATCAGGACTGGCAATCGTTCTCATTAGGCGGAAGAGATGTGCATGCAATGCGTTCAGGGGCGGCTTTCTGCTCAGTAATAAAGGTTATAAGGTATGCCTTTCCTTCGGCCTTGCAAAATTTCTTCTTCGGTCTGTCTGTGTTTTTTTCCCAACAACCTCCGCTTCTCTTCCTCTTCGGCAGCAGGCTGTTTTGTTTCCTTATTTCTTATACTTACGCTCTCTTTTTTCTTTGCTTGCTACGCTGGTGTTTTGACGGGGTTTTGAGCTCCTATCTCTTTTTCAGCAAAGCTTAACGACTTTAGATTTTTTTTTTTTTGCGGTTAGCATCTATTGTATAATCAGCAGTTATGAAACTCACCGCTGCCTTTGTTGCCTTGGCTGCGCTGGCTGGCATCGGCGCTGATGCCCAAAGCATCTGTACCACAAATGCTGCTCGCAAAGAGATTCGCAGCATGTCGCCTGCCGAGTGGTCTCGCACTGCCAATACCCTAAAGAGCATGCAGGACTATGGCTGGTTCCAATGGTTTGCTTACCTGCATGCGGCTAACTTCAACGTCATCCACAATTGCGAGATCTTCTTCCCCTGGCACCGTCGCTTTTTGCTGGACTTTGAAAGTGTTGGCCGTCGTTTTGACTCGTCGTTTGCTCTGCCTTACTGGGATGAGGTGCGTGACTATGCCAATCCGGCGGCATCAGCTGTGCTGACTCCGGCGTATCTGGGTGGCAATGGTGCCGGCAGCAACGGATGTGTCTCTAGCGGTCTGCAGACTGGATGGTCGATGACATATCCTCAGGCCCACTGCTTGCATCGCCAGTACAATAACGGCAACACGATCAAGCCCATGTACTCTCCCGAGTATATGCAATCGATTCTATCGCGGTCGACATCGATGGCTCAGCTGCGTCCTGCAATCGAGTACTCACTGCACGGCGCCGTGCATCTGGCTTTGGGCGGTGACATGGTCCAGACATACAGCCCCAATGACTTTGCGTTCTGGCTGCACCATGCTAACATTGATCGCCTCTGGTTTGTATGGCAGATGCAGAATCCGAACCAGAACTTCTGGTCGATGAATGGTGCTGATACCAAAGGCACGCCAATCAGTCTCAACACGGCGCTTCCGTACTACGGTGATGCAATCATCAACACCATGTATCCGAGCCGCAACGGCATGTGCTTCTCCTACGAAAACTACAGCACAGTTACGCGTACCAAGCGCAGCCTGAGCACTAGTAACGGCCAAAAGTGCATCCCACGCCCTGCGCCAACTTTGCCTGATCTGATTGACGGTGTCTTTGACGATGTCAACAGTGTGCTTGAAAACTCCGAGTCTGTGGTCAAGGATACGATTGTCAATACCCTACCACACCATGTGCTGAGCAAGTGGTTCCCTACTCTGGCCAACAATAGCACGACCACCTACACTGCCGCTGATATTCCTGAGCAGCCAGTAATTGCCGAGAAGCCCATTGAAGATAACCTCTATAGCGAAATGTCGGCGCCATATCTTCCTAGCGAGTCATTTGACATTGCTGGCGATAATATGGGCAGCACCTATTATAGCGAGCCAGAGGTCGATGTCACCGATGCTACAGAGTACTCCGGAAGCACTGCTGATGTCAGCACTGTTTACACCAGCAGCGCTCCTGCTCCTACTTCTACCGATGCCGATGCCGATTCGTCGTTGGAGGAGTCTTTGTCTGAATCTGCCTCTGTGTCGGAAGACTACTCTGCGGCAGTTGCACTCCCCTCGCATGATGCTGAAGATACCTTTAATGCCAGCGAGGCTGCCGACTACTCGGAAGAATATCAGATCTTTGATCTCGGATCCAGCCCAGATACCAACGGTCTGGATGGTCAGGGCCCAGCATACCCGATGCCAGTTCCATTCCCTCCTACACGGGGCTATATTGAGATGCACAAGTACTCGGTCCGGGAGATCAAGGAGCACTATGCCATGGCCAAGCAGTTTGTTTCTGAGATGAACGGCGCCAACTTCCAGTCGCCTTATGCAAAGGGTGCCAAGGACCTTACCAATGTCAACTGAACATGCTGCTTGAGTTCGCTTCTTTCTAATGATTTTTCTAGTAGTCCATCGTTTTAAACAAACTATTTTCTCCTTTTGAAACCTTGTAATTAGTATTGCCATATGCACATTATTTTTTGGCACTTGATGGTTGTTTCACAGCACAGCTGAATATTTTCTCCGCATCTACTTGGTGTGCTGAATGTAAAAGATTACATGTTGGAATACATGTGAATCCAGCAGCATGTTGCTTGCCACTCCACAAAACCCGCTCTCCCAATATTTAAGACCATAGCTTTAGCATTATCAGTATCAGAAATAATAGAATAACATTTATATCATCACCCAATGAAGTTTGTTAGCTTGTTAGGTTGCTTGGCCATCGGCCTACTTGTGGGCATGGCAGATGCGCAAGGTGGATGCTCACGTATAGTAGTTCGTCGAGACATTACATCTCTGTCGCCACAGGAGTGGAACAGAATGGCAAGCGTGATTCAAAGAATGCATCAAGAAGGGTGGTTTGAGTACTATGCCAATATCCACAATCGCGAATTTGGCAATATACATGGTAACGATAATTTCTTCCCCTGGCACCGTCGATTTTTGCGTGACTTTGAAGAGGTTGCTCAGAGATACGACAGCAACTTTGCCATTCCATACTGGGACGAGCTACGCGACTCGCGCAGCCCGGCAAACTCGGTTGTGCTCAGCCCGCGGTTTATCGGTGGAAATGGGTTTGGCAGCTGTGTCAGAGACGGTCTGCAGTCAAACTGGAACATGGGATTCCCAAACAATCACTGCCTGATCCGCTCGTATGATCGCGGCAGCCAGATGCAGCCGTGGTATTCGCCCGAGTACATCTTCTCGATCATGCAGCGGTACAACGACATGCACAGCTTCCGCGAGCACATCGAGTACTCGCTTCACGGTAGCGTACACCTGGGCATGGGCGGCGATATGAGCACATACTGGAGCGCCAACGACTTTGCCTTTTGGCTGCACCACGCCAATCTCGACCGCTTGTGGGCACAGTGGCAGTCGTGGGGCCACGGATCCACCATGGACGGGCAGAATCAGAACGGCAGCCCCATGTCGCTTGGATCCAGGCTGCCGCACTATGGCGATCCAGTCAGCTCAACAATGCATATGGGCTCGGGCCGGATGTGCTTCCAGTATGCCGGAGGCAGCAGCAGCCGGCGCTCAGCAAAGGCGATGTCGTTTGTCGCTGAGCCACCAAACAACGGTACTGAAAACGGCAATGCCGATGCAGGCCTGCATGCGCTTCCGGAGCATTTGCGCAAAAAATGGTTCCCCCTGCTTTCAAGTAACCAGGCTCCGAGTGGCGCGCCTATGAACGGCACTCGCAGCATCCAGAGCGTGTCGCGGGCCAGCGGCAAGCCACTGCTGTATCCTGCGCCACTAACAGACATGTGGGTCAGTATGCATGGATTTGACCGCAATAGCGTCTCGCAAGTCATGGACGAAGCTCGGCAGTTTGTTGTCGAAATGAACGGAGCTAAATACCTGTCTCCATACTAGGCATGCATCCAAAATATCGAGTTCCTGATGCCATTGTTTATCAAATATGCTACAAATTATAATTAACTGCGCAGTATCGCTCGTAACAATAGATACAAATGGAACCAGCTCATTGTTCTGCATAAATAAAAAACCACTACGGAGAATCCCTTTTTGGGGAGCATAGTTTAAAATAGCTCAAATAAAAGCGCGCATTATTTCCCACACATCTGACGTTCTGTTATTTTTGGAATTGGGTGTACCCATTATTGAAAATACCGCATAGTCCAATTACTTATCGGAAGTGCATTTCTGGCAGCAAAAAAAAAGGTGCTTGGACTATGTCTTTTCTGCTTTCTGCATGTGCACAAAGTGCAGACAAACATTTTTTAGAAGCACGACTATGCTAAATTTAGCTGCACGGTCACCTGTGTTCCGCACCTGCACATTTTCTAGTGGGAGCAAGTATGTATGGCAATGCTCTACAGCAGCAAAGCTCAGCGATTAAAGGCTCCAGGTATAGATGGACCATGGTTGCTACTACTGCTTTAAACCCTCTCTGCTCTTGACAAAGTAGTCTGCATGTGTGCTGCTGGTGCTTGATCTGGACAACAATCAGGTCATTTTTGTTGCCAAGGCAGCACTTGTCAGTATCAAGCAGCTTGTGCATAGCTAAGCAGAGAAAAGCTGTAATTGAAGCACTAGAACTATCAGGTTTTTTTTATAGTGAGCGGATATTGCTATTTTTATTTACGGAAGGGGAGGGTTCTTTCCCCCCTCTACTCGCCTGCAGATTCAAACAAATCTGTAATTGTAGAAAGTGTTTAAAACCCCACCCATGTTCCTGACGAAATTTTTTCTTCGTGCACTCTCTGCCTTTTTTTCCCTTGTCACTTAATTGTTACTCCAACAGCATGAAGCTGACATCTATTCTCTCAGCCGCGGCAGTCGGCCTGTCTGCTATTGGGCTTGTTGATGCCCAGCAGAATCAACCAGCATGCTCGTCTATTTACACTCGTAAAGAACTTCTGAGTCTGACATCGACTGAATGGAACCTGTACAAGGCCATTTTGTCGGCAATGCAAAGAGATGGCTGGTTCCAATGGTTTGCGTATTTGCACACCGCATGGTTTGGCCAGATCCACGGCAACAGCCAGTTCTTCCCCTTCCACCGTCGCTTTGTTTACGAGTGGGAGCGTGTAGGCAAGCAGTACAACTCGGGCTTTGCCCAGCCCTACTGGGACGAGATGCGCGACTACCGCGCTCCAGCAACTTCGCAGGTACTTACGTCAAACTGGCTGGGCGGCAATGGCCAGGGCGCCAACATGTGCGTTCAAAACGGCAACCAAGCTGGCTGGACCATGACCTACCCTAGCAGCCACTGCTTCTCGCGCAACTTCAGAAACAACGGCAATATGAACACCTGGTACTCGCCGGAGTACATCAATTCATTTGTACAGAGATCTGCCAATATGGCTGATTTCCGTCCAGGCATCGAGTTTTCGCTGCATGGTATTGTTCATCTTGATGTTGGCGGTGACATGTCGCAGCGCAACAGCCCCAATGACTGGATCTTTATGCTGCACCATACCAACATTGACCGCCTATGGTGGCAGTGGCAGATGAACGGCCACTTGTGGGCTATGGACGGTCCCAACTATGATGGGTCTGCCATTTCACTGGATAGCAATATGCCGTACTTCAGCGAGCCTATTCGCAGCGTCATGCAGCTGGGCTATGGTCAAATGTGCTACCAGTACGCTAGCAACCCGATTAGACGCCGCGATATGGATGCCAGCACTGAGAGCCGCCTAGTGTCCAAGCTGCCCAAGGATGTTCTGGCAGAGTGGTTCCCGCAGACCGCCAAGTCTCCAATCGCCGAGATAACGCCTTCTGCTGAGCTTATTGCTAATAACTCTGGCAAAGAAATTCCGTATCCAGGAAAGATTCCTATGGAGTGGGTCCAGGCTCACGGCCTCAAGATTTCCGAGGCCAAGCATGCGGAAGAAGATGCTCGCCGCTTTGTCGATGCCATGAAGAAGGCCGGCTACAAGTCTCTTCACTAAGCTGTGTTGGTATTCTTAGCAGTTTTATTTAGCTAATTAAATAATATCTAATAAGGAGAAACATAAGTGCTGTTGTTGAGTGTTTCAACAATTTCACAGGCATATCTGTGTGCTTTTTCGACTCTAGCAGGGTCATACTTATGCATAGCAATCCATTCAGGAGTAAGACGTGGAGGGAATGGAATCGGATCGCCGCAGTTTGTTGGCTTGGTCTGATACTCGCTGCGCTTGCGCATGCTGTTGCTGCTGAGCCCCGGGAACAGGCGGCTGATAACATCGCTGCCTAGCGAGTTCCGGAGACCTTCAGACTCGAGTGCACGGTTGGCAGGGTTGGAAGAGGCTGAAAATGCGCTGTTGTTTTGATTCTCGTTTTGCTGCCGGTCCTGTGGCGCAGCATTGTTGCTTGGGTATGATTGAGGCGGCCCAGTGCTACTGTCATAGGTGTAGCAAACATCGCCGTAGCCTAGGACCATCACAGACTCGACAGTATCGCCATTGAAGGGCACGCTACTGTCTTCAGGGATGACATCACTCAATGATGCAGGTCCATTAGACCCCGTGCCGTCGTACATAAGGAAGCTATTGTGGGCGTTCTGCCAGTCCCACCACAGACGATCCAAATTGGCATGATGCACCATAAAGCTAAAGTCTTGTGCTGCATACCCGGTGTTCATTTCGCCGCCCATACCCAGGTGCACTGCACCATGGATGCTGTACTCTATGTTTTCGCGGAAAGTAGCCAGCGATGTGTCCGATTGAATATATGATGAGATAATTTCGGGCGAATACCATGGTCCAATGCTGTCTCCTTGGTCAAAATTGCGACGTAAACAGTGCTGGCTAGGATACGAAAGCTGCATGTCGCCCTGGACGCCGTTAGCCAGGCAGTGGTCGTTGCCCTGGCCATTAGTTCCAAGTGCCGTTGAGCTCAGAATAGGATCTGCTGCTGGATTACGGAAGCTCTCGGTAGCATCCCAGTAAGGCACGACAAAGTTGGAGTCATATCTGCGCGCGATATTTTCAAACTCTAGAACATAACGGCGGTGGAAGGGGAAAAAGCATGTGTTTCCATGCACACGGTTGAACAGCCGGTCGTGCGATGCTCCAAACCTGCTCAGTACACCATCATCGTGCATCTGATGCAAAACGTTGGAAATAGATTGCCAATCTTGTGCAGATAGTGATGCGGCATTACGACGCACACGTATGTCTGAGCAGCGAGGCGGACCCTGAGCTGAACTCAGGGCTGCTATAGCAACAAATGCGAGACCGACTCCAAGCTTCATTATGTTATATGCGCTTTCTCAGTGATAGCAAATATATGGCCAAGAAAATATCTATAGATGATGCTGGTATATATTTGTCAGCTTTGGTCAAAACAAAAACACCAAATACAACTACTCTATCTAGTAAACTGAGAATAGCCTACACCAGCTAGGTGGATTAAAGGAGAAGGAGGAATAGAAAAAGGAACGTGTGTTTTTAGTAAGGAAAAGAGGGGTGAAAAGAAGGAAGAGAGTTTAAGAGATCTAAACTAACGCGTAACTTTGGGCTTGGAGCTCACACGAAGAAAGGTAGGGAGTTGAAGAGTGTGGAACAAACAATAAACAGCAAAAAGGGGGGATATGTTGAACTAAGGCGCTATTTGTATTCTAATGGCAATTGACTCTTTGTCTTGACCAAAACATTGCTCTATTCTCACCAGAAGCCCGTGCCAAATTTTTCTTTTTTTTTCAACCTGCCTTTTTTTACGTCATTTTTTTGCTGCTGGGTATAGTTGGCATGTAATTAGACATTAGCTATATGTGCTATGCTAAATATAACTCAAATGCCAGGAACTGTAAAGGCCGAAGTCTATTAGTTGTTTTAAATGTGTTTACTTGCAAAAAAATTAATGGTATTTTATTTTTGAACGACGAAGCGCCACTCTACCCATTGTCTTTGCTAATTCAAAAACGTTTAGTTTTTCAGCCATAATACCTTGCTGGCCGAGCACAAGTATTTGTTATATATAGCCGCATCAGCAACTAGTGGGTTCTTTAGTCACATTTTGGAGGCTCTGGAGGCTTTTTTTTATTTTATTTTTTGCAAACCATCCAAGGAGGCTTACGCCGTTTGCATCTGATTCCTAATCAGCTTGTTTTCGAGTAATAGCCACACAAGCCAGCAGACAAAAGAAGGGCTTCTAAACACATTTGACTTTTTTTTTAGTTTGTTTGTGGCTATTTCAAAAAAGCCCAATTAATTGCATTACTACTGAAATTGCCCCATTGGCTATATCAAATGACCTGTAACAAAAGGATGCTAGGTTTATAAGCTGCCAAAATTTACAGTTATTGGTGCCTCATCTGTAGTTACTTTAAGCGAGTGTTTCATCGCGCCACTGCTCAGCATGCCCACTTTATGATCGGGCTGTGCTTTATGCAATACGGGGCTAGCCTTGACCTTGGCGCTAGTGTGAATAAACGCCTTGTAAAACCCTGTAGTCTGCAGCGAGAAGCCACCGGTAAAAGTGGCTGGCAGATCGACCTGAATTGGCCCTTTTGTCGAGCAAAAAGCCATCTCCAGCTCATTATCCTCAAGTAGAACTTGCGCAGAGATCTTGGCTTCGGTTGTTATTAAAAACAGCTTTTTGCGTGGGCACCAGTCGCCTTCAATATCGCCCTTGGTCGATTTTATTTCACAGACATCTGCAAATATCTTGTTGGCAAACACTTCTGCATTGGTGGTGCTTGCGGTCAGCAGGCCTGCCTGTATGTTTCCCAAGCCAATTCGGGCATTGGTAGTAGTTGCTGAAACTGTCTTGGCTTCAATGTCTTTGAGGCTGATAATAGCATCGGTACTGGTTGCGATTAATGATGCAGCTTTAACGTCGTCAATATCCATCCAGGCCGAGTTGCCAATGATTTCCACTGCATTCTGAGCACAAATATCGTGCATAGTAATATTTCCATTATGCGCCGTCAACTTCAATGAGCCAACGGCTACATCGCTTAAATGTGCTGGGCCATTTAGAGTGGATAGCTCCAAATTGCGAACAGATGTATCACCAAGCATAGTAGCGCCTATGGCTCCATTAGGAACAGAGATACGAATACCCGGGTGCTCTAACGCTTCTGAGTTGTCTGCGGTCGGAAGAATAACTGCAACTTCAGCACTAGTAAATCCCAGATCCCAAATGCTGTGGTCAACACAGAGCGCCAAGCTATATTCGCCTTCTGAATTTACCGTACTTTGAGCATGCAGCCGGCTGGACAATGTGGTAGATATGGAACTGATTTTTGCGTGTATATGCACATGATTCTTTGAGTGTGCGCTGGTAGCTCGCTCTATTCGCACATTAGTTGTACGAATTCCGGTAGTAGAAATAGATAGCGCGCATGCAAAATCGTATTGCGTTGTCACCAAACTAGACCTGCTTCCTGTATGCTCAATGTTTGGCTGTGGTAGTGTAGCTGTCCCACCTATATTGCATAAAGGAACAATGCGCATAAAAGCATTTCTATATTAGTCGTTAATTGAACAGACTATTGCAGTATATGGGGAGTATTCAAAGCAGCATACCATTTGATGTTTTCATTCTCCACCTGCTTGTTAATTTACTAGTACAAAATACGCAATATTAAGAGAGAGCAACTCTGAGCATGAAACGCGCTTTGATACCAGTAATCACTGATTAAATACCTCGACACTAGTTAATTTTTTATCATTTCTCTTTTGAATTGTGCTTGATAATCTTTGCTGCATTAAATTCGTGCTTACAAATAGCAAAATGTTGAATTACGCAACAGTGCTCAATGCGGCAGGTCGAAACGGATTGCGCAGCACACGGACTTGGCAGCAACGGTTTACAAGCAGCAAAGTAGTGCCCCCACACAGCGAATACCGCTTCCGGACATCTATTGAACGGGGACGCCAGCAGTACACAACGCGTAATCTTGTAACTGCGGTCGGACTATCTGCTGCGGTAGCAGGCATCTATTTTTACTCTATGTATGCTGTGAAACAGGAGGATTACAGCGACATCCCTATGCCTGATATGCCGTCTGAGGAAGATAAAGCAGCTTTTAATTCATCAAAATAAAGCGGGCTGCCTTTGAGCCATTGAGTATTTTTGATTGGGTTGAGTGACTTTATGAACTTGAAGCTTCCGAAAAGAACCTCTAGTCTCATGGGCTTATTTTATAAAGTTTGGCCGCAGCAAGATCCAATTTTCTAGCTCGGCAAATAAAAGCCCCAGCATATGCGGCTTTCTTGCTTTTCTGACCTGAAATTTTTTTCTTTCATACTTATAAAAAAGCATTTGTAGACCATCGCTATTTCTGTATAAACGCCCTAATTTCTTACATATTTGCATTCTTGCCTTTTTTTTTTTTTTTGCAGCTCCTTTTACAGTGGAGGTGGTATCGAGAGAACAGCAGTCTATGACGTTGAAGAGCAACAGCAACAGCAGCAACACATTATCCGTAGCCGGACTCAACTTGGAAGATCCTCGCAACCAAACATGCCCACCTGAGTCTCGCCAACTGCATTCTGGCTCTTCAAGCATCAGCTTACAGTATGCACATGACGACAGCGGACATGCAGTGAACACCCGGCCAAACAGTGGTCGCAGTCAAAACAGCACGAGACATGGTGATGTCACAGGCGGAAATGGTGGCAAACCTGGCCGATTTCCCAAAGGAAATCGTCACGGAAAAGCACCAAGCGGGAAACCCAAACAGATCAGCAGATCCAACTCTGCCAACGAAACCGCCAACTCAAACACAAAACCCAAAGGAAGGCCACTGCAAGCTACTGCAAAGGAGTTTGTGCCTAGAGCCAAGGCTAATTTACAAACAGCTAACAATGCCATTCCCAAGCAACAAACCAAAAATAGTAAGTGATAGCATAATGGTTGACTCAAAAAAGATGTGGCTCGCTTAATCATCACCACATTCATTATGCGCTATGACGGTATTAATGGACAAATTACACATTCGTTGTTTATACTGTAGAGAAAAACATACAGCCAGAGTCCGAGCATCAGTCAGAAAGCAGAAAGCAGCATCATAATGCTAACAAACCCAGCCGCAGCCAAAAAAACAAAGCCAAGGCACGCGATGGCGACTACCATGGGCGTAAAAGTGGCAAAAGTCGGGGCATGGTTGGGGGCGGCCGCACATTTAATGGCAGCCTAACAAACGACAATGATGTCTCTGACAGCAACTACGACGGTGCTACGTCATATTCACAGGATCTGAGCACCACATTAGCTAAGCGTCTATTTAATGGTTCGTACGAGTGTATGATTTGCTGCGATAAAGTGCGTCCACGGCATGCGATATGGCACTGCGACAAGTGCTGGGCTGTGTTTCATATTGGTTGTGTAAAAAAGTGGGTAAAGTCGTGTTCTAGCGACTCTAGCGACCAGTGGCGCTGTCCTGGATGCCAGTATGGACGAGCAGCCGAGCCAGCACATTACTTTTGCTTTTGCGGAGCTGTTCGCGACCCTGAACCAGCTCGAGGATGCACTCCGCATTCGTGCGGTCAGATTTGCGGCCGTAACCGCGGGCCACACTGTGTTCATCCATGTCCACTACTGTGCCATCCAGGTCCATGTCCACCATGTACGGCGATGGCACCAGAGCAGTGGTGCTTTTGTGGTCGCCTATCGTATCAGCCGCGTTGCGGCGCTGATTATGATCCAACTACGTGCATAAAATCATGTGGTTCCATCTGTGGAGACGTTCTAGGCTGTGGCCGTCACAAATGCGAGGAACCATGCCACTCTGGCTTATGTCCACCATGCCCTCATAAAGAAGAACAGCAGTGCTATTGCGGTAAGCATAAACGTACGGTCAGGTGTGGTGCTGGCAATCCCCAGCCGACTTTTGTTGTGCAAGAGGTAGACGGCAAACAAGTTAGTATTGAGCAAACAGGGCACTACGACTGCGGCGAAACCTGTAAGCAGACGCTTGGCTGCGGCATCCACAAGTGCGAGCGTAGCTGCCATCCGCTGCCAGAACCAGGTGTGTCTCATGGAGAGTGTCCTTGGGATCCAGAAATAGTTTCTGCATGTCACTGCGGGAAGAAGTTGGCTAGCGAATTGGGCGCTGCACGAACAAAGTGCACTGACCCTGTTCCTAGCTGCAATCAAGAATGTCAGCGGCAATTACCCGGATGTTCACATACTTGCACAGAAGCATGCCATGTAGGGGCATGCCCGCCTTGCGAAGTGATGGTGGAAAAGACTTGCATGTGTGGTGCTACCAAACATCGAATTAAATGCAGTCAGGCACAGGACAATACCCAGCTACTCCAATGTGAACGTTTATGCTCCAAAATGCGCGCTTGTCGTCGTCATCAGTGTTCGGTTCGGTGCTGTCCTAGCGATCATACCGATATGAATGGGACTGTGGTTCCATCAGAACGGATAGCTCCTGGGGTTACTGATCCTCATCAGTGCACATTGCCATGTGGTCGGCTGCTGCGCTGCAAGAACCATCTCTGCGAGGAGCTCTGCCACCGAGGCTCTTGTCCTCCATGTCGCAATGCTGAGTTCGAAGAGCTGTCGTGTCCATGTGGGCGTACTCGGCTACTTCCACCTATTCCATGTGGGACCAAGCTTCCTAGATGCCATTTCCCATGCCAGCGCACGCGCGAGTGCGGCCATATTAACCTGACCTCACATGAATGCCACCCAGACAGCGTTTCCTGTCCGCCATGCCCAGTGCTAGTGACCACGCAATGCATGTGTGGCGGCAAGGAGATGAAAAACATACCCTGCCATCGAAGTCATGCAGCATCTTGCGGCCGCATATGCAACAAGCTTTTGCCCTGTGGTGGGCATCGCTGCCAGCGAAGTTGCCACCGTTCTGACGAGCCGTGTTTGCGGGGACAGCCCTGCAAGCAGCTGTGCAAGAAGCCACGCAAGGGCTGTGGGCACCCATGCAAGCTCTTTTGCCACAGTCCAGCAATGTGTGATGAGTCCAAGCCATGTGAAACAATGGTAAATGTTAGCTGCGGGTGTGGACGGATGACTGCCCAGCAGATATGTGGTGCCACAGCTGGCAACGGCCACAGCACAAGTAACCTGGCTTGTAATGAGGTATGCAAAATTGCCGAACGCAACCGCCGTTTGGCTCTGGCGTTGAATATCAAAGATCGAGCCGATACTCCTTTGGCAGGGCTGGTTAAGGCCAGCTATTCTGACGAGTTGTTGCAATTCACCCGCACTCATTTGAGCTGGGTCCGAGATATAGAATCAAGAGCGGCATCGTTTATTGGCGAAAAGAACTGTTTGACACTGAACTTTGCACCGATGAAACCACAGTTTAGAGCGTTTTTGCATGCACTGGGTCCATTCTATGGCTGTCGAAGCAGATCGGTTGATTATGAGCCCTTGCGATCAGTATGCTGGGATCGGACTGGACAATCGACAATCCCCAGCATATCACTATCCAACGCAGTACAATACACGGTTGTGCCGCAAATTGTCTGTAGCAGTCGCATTCATGCGAACGATGATTCTGATGGTGATGATTCAGCATCACTGGATTTGAATGTCAATGTAAAGAGCATCCCGCGCAACTCGGCCGTGGACCGCTTGCGTCGCAAGCTTGATTTTTTGGTCATTAGCGACTTGCGTCATGGCTTGGTTGAAGAAGAGCTGCGAGAAGCGATTGACCGGTATGTCCCCTCAAAGGCATATACTATTTGCTGGATGGAAGAAGACCGTGTAGAGATGTACTGCAAACATAGTGAAGCAAAAAACGAGTACCTGCAAAAGTGGGAGGCAATGCTAAAGTCCAAATTGCCTCTTCAGGGTATTGCAGGCATGGTTAAAGGGATGCGTGCTGCTTCAGACTTGCCTGTTACTTCACAGAAAAATGGCATGGATATATCTGAAGTGGCGTCTAAACGATCAGAAACCTCAAATAGCCCTATTACCACATCCTGGAATGCTTTGTCTGTTGCTGATTCGGCAACCGATGCCAGCGATTGTAGTGTGCCAGAAGACTGGGAGTCACTGGATATCTGATTTATTAATATGGTTATTGGGCAATGGCAGTGGCAATGGCAAAGGCGTCGATATGGCTGATGGAAACTTTGACTGTTGAAACGCCAGCCTGGTCGCAGGCAGCTTTTGCATCGCCATAAAAAATAACCCTGGGTGCACCGCTTTGAGCAATGTCGATTTCGATTTCGATAAGTGGTGCTGCATCGCCCTTATTCCATACTTTGGGAATGTTGAGATTAAGCGACGACACAGCCTTAATGACAGCTTCCTTGGCACACCACTTGCCAGCAAAACTAGCATGCGGATTGGGTCGGCCCCAGCAATACTTCTGTTCGCGCTCAGTAAAGTTTCTTTCAATAAATGTATCGCTTTCAATGTTGATGTCGTCCAGCAGCTCAATATCCACACCGATCCCCGAAGAAGAGGGAGCTAGAGTTCGAGCTTGCTGCTCCGCCAAGTACTGGAGTGCCTCTTTAGGTCCTTGCAGTGATTTCTTGTCCATTTAAGCCAAATAAAGTTTATTTATCTTTAATGTTGACATTATAATGAATGCATTTTTCCAGATTACACCAACTTTTGGGAGGGGCTTTTAGTTGGGCCTGATAACGCTGATAACGCCACAAGCTACTCTTCCGCCAGCATGCCCAGTAGTAAGTGAATCTGTAAAGCCGCCTTTGCCCAAGTCATCCTCATCAGCGTGCACAACCACAGCACGCCCAATAACGCTGTACTGACCAGCCAGGGAAACCAGAGAATCTGTAAAGTTGAAAAGAGCTACGCCATGTTCGTCAGCAACAATGTTGCCCAGATCACCAACATGACGGTTGGCATCGGTTGGCGAGCCATGCGTATGGTTGAATGGGTTGTAATGAGGACCAGCACCAGTGCAGCCAGACGTAATGTCTCCTGATTCATGGATGTGGAGCCCGTGCTTGCCGGGAGCTAGTCCGCTTAAGCCTCCAGAAATCTTGGTTCTGGCTGTTCCATGTTCTTGACTAAACATGATGAGACCAGAGACGGCGCCTTTTAGCAATACCAATGCACTTACCATTATGATTTTCTTTTCTTTTTTGTAGCTGATATGGCTAGTAGGAAGGTAAAGAGAATTTACTAAAGCTTTAAAGCTTTAAATGTTCTAGGAGAAACGTTGGGCTGTGTTTTGGTTTCTTGTTAGCTTATTCAAGCAGTATATTTGCATGATCCAGCAATTCTGGACTACTATATATCTGTTCAACGTCTAAACCGCCCTCTAAACAACACAGTGATCAAAATGATTTTTTTTATTATAAAACGTAATTTACTCGGTGATACCGATGACGCCACAGGCCAGTCTGCCGCCAGCATGGCCAGTAGTGAGCGAATCGGCATGGCCACCCTTTCCAAAGTCGTCTTCGTCGACATGAACAACGACGGTACGGCCGACAATGCTGTGCTCGCCAAACAGCGACACCTGCGAGTCCTGGATATTGACCTGAGCTTTGCCGCTATCCGAGGCAGTCACATTGCCCAGATCGCCGATATGGCGCTCGGAATCTTCGGGCCCACCATGGGACTTGCCAAAGGGGTTGAAGTGGGCGCCTGCGGAAGTGCATCCGTTGGTGTTGTCACCAAACTGATGGATGTGGAAGCCATGCTTGCCTGGAGCAAGGTTGGCGATCTCACCAGTAACGGAGATTGGAGAAGAGGCATCTGCCTGGTTGAAGTAGATGACGCCAGCTACATCGCTGTCACCACGGAGAACTGCAACTGCCTTTACCATTTTGTTAATATAGAAGTAATCAAGAATATAGAGAACTGAAGAAGAAAAGAGAAGAAAGGACTTTTTTTTTGTTTGCTTTATATATATTTCCCGCTGAAGATGAGGGGTTTTTTTCATGTCAAACCCCTTATCCGCTTCAATTTTTGTATTAGCGGCTAGCGAAAATTGCTCATCTGGAAACTCCGGCTTTTTTATTAGTAATAATGATGGCTGCTGCTAAGGGCAGCAGAGTAGTAAACTTGAACCGCATGCATCGGTGAATTAAATGTCCACCTGGTCAATTATGTCTTTGGAGGAGCATGCTTAATGGACCTTGTCACTCATTTATAAACATGCGCATAGTATTCTGGAGTCAGATGCAATTAACCCAAAACACATAATATATGTATATTATCAAATATTAAGCCATAAATGTTGTTAAAAACAATAAGCGGCTGGTATTTTTTTTTAAAAAAAAAACCTTGTTACAGCATTACGTCTTATGTCTTCCGAGAACCACTCGCCTTCGGACGTTCCTCATGTAACCACAGTGGCAGATGGCAACAATGACGACTTGACCAGTGGTCAGATAAACACAGCCAACTCCGACTTTGAGTCTGCACCAGCCAAACTGTCTCCAAGCGCCACGTCAATGCTTCAAGTTTTGATCCCTTCGCTGACCAGGCTAGACGCATTACTGGAGAGCGTATGGAGCAAGCAGGATACCCTAAATGAGGTGCTCAACCGACTGGCCACTGAGCTGGATCAGTTTGACGAGCTTGTGTTGCCACCAGGCGTGTCGCAAGAGATGCTTCTGCAAGATGGTGCAGGGCCGGAGAGATTGCCAGCCACTATGAGTCAGCAGGCTGCTCAGCGACTTAAAGCTTCACGGGCTAGAGTTGCAGATATAAATGCAACTTTGAAAAAAGTACGCGCTCGGCTAGATGACATTTCAATGCTTGCTCAAGCAAAGATACTGCAGCAGCAACAGCAAAATTCATAATCTTTGGATAGGAATTTATATTGACTTTTCTCTAGATGATCTAGTGCTATCGTTTATTTCTGCTTGCTGATTCAGCCGTCGCATCTCTTCGATTCTAAGTTTGCGTAGCTCGGCAAGCCGATTGTCCTCCTTGGCTTGATAATAAAATCCTACTGAGCCTCCCAGCAGCCCCCCTACTAGCACAAACAGCGCCTTTGTATACGCACCCATTCTTCAAATACATTGAGCAAAAAAAAAAAAGCCAATGTATTTCATTATCAGTCTCAAGCGATAAGCAGGGGGTTTTATGGGGTGCAAGTTGCTTCAAATGTCTTCACGTGAGCACGTTTGCGCACTAGCTGAGTGGGGGATTTTCACCGTTCTACATGTATTGTTCTCTTTCTTGGTTTATTTTAGCATTGAAATTGTTCAATGGCAGCACCAAATGACCAGCTGCACAACCACTTGAACATATATTCGGGACAGACTGGCAGCAGGCAGCTATATGAGCCATGGCAACAGCAGCAGCAGCAGCAGCAGCAAGCGGGGGACTATTCGCACATGCCCGATGGCACACAGCCGGCAAGTAGCAGCTATGCTGCCCAGCCTGCATACACCTGGAACCAAACGCCCTATGCAGCAGCACATACGCCGTGGCCAGGTAGCTCCACTGCATTGCCAGGACAATTTTTATCAGTTCCTGAACATAATCCAGCAATTTCATCTAATCACAATCATCCATCGCGAATAAGCAGCAATTACGCGCAGCAGTTTGCTATAACCCACAATGCGTCTTTTTCTTCTCAACAGCACAGCTCTGTACAAACCGCTTCGGAGAAAATTTTTGTATCGTACGCGCCTACAATGGCAATATCCACTCCTGCTACTAGCCACCCACCCATTGATGCTTGCAGACCAAATCAGATGGTGTCGCCTGACAAGGTGCATTTAATCATCTGGGCCCAAGCCGAATCGTACTTTCGACAAGCACAGCGGCAGTACAAAGACAGCGTGTCCGCACAGGCGCCAAGTGCAAGCTGGAAAGCAAGCGTTATAGCCGGACTATCCTGCCTCTACAGCGTTGTGCATTTGTGCCAGGCGCAAAAAAGCCAGCTCAAATACTTTGGAACGAATTTAGTTTTGGGAGCAGATACGGAGGCGAGGACACGGCTGCGGATAGCGCTGGCGTTGGCCGAGTGGGGCGAATGCGGCGCATTTCAGGAAGAAGACGGAGATGAAAGCGAGGAAGAGCGGCAGCTTAAGCGTGCGCTTATGGCGGTTCCCAATGCTGGCAGCTACATAGAGATCAAATATGCGGCTATTGCCGCACATTGCAAGCTGCTAGTTCGACGCAACGAGCAGGGCTGGGCAGAGCAGCGTTTGAAATCGGCGCTTGCAGACGCGCAGCAGCGGAAGCAGTACCGATGGGTGCAGCACTTTGCATTGGAGCTTTCTAACGTGCTTTACAGCCGTGGCGACTGCCGCAGCTCGCTGAACGTGCTGCAAGCGTCAGCCAAGCAGGCCCAGCAGAGCGGGGATAAGCTTGGCAGCACAGTCATGGCGGTGCAGCAGCTCAGCCGGCTACTTCAGATGCGTGATTTGGCTGCTGCCGCCTCGCTGATAGGCTCGGTTGCTCCGCTAATGGCTGATGCGGCCTTGGCCGATATCCCGCATGTATGCACACGGTTCTGGCTGCTGAGCGCAACGGCAGCTGCCATGCGTGGGGCGGCAGCCGAGGCACAGGAAGCAGCAGCATCCGCACGGGACGCTCTAAAGCGCTGGCAAAGCTGCTTTGCGCGGCAGATCGCCGAGGGCCGTGCTGCCGATGGCGGAGCGTCGTTTGTGCTGCCGAGCCAGCTGCATGTTCGAGGATGGAGCTACTATGAGGCGCATGCATGGGTTATGCTAGCATCGGCATTGGTGCTACGCGGCGATGGATATTATGACCGGGCATCTGGGTTTTTGCGGCTGGCGATGGAGGGAATTGCTCGAGGCGAAAAAGACGGGCTGGCCCGGCAGCTCTCGCTGCTTAAGATCCTGGTGCTGCTGCACGTTGTGGATACCAGCCTGCAAGCGCTGTTTATTTCCGAGGCTAGGCTGGCTCTGGACCGCATCATGCACATAGTAGCTGAGCATAAAAGGGATTCATCTATGGATGGGCCTTGGCAGCGTACGCGAGATGCCATTGCATTGCGCTGGGCCATGTACAGGCACCGCACTGGCGAATTTGCAGAAGCCATCGAGGCCTACCGCTGTGTTGCTCGGCAAGGGCCAGACAACCTAAAATATGCAGCTCTTGCAAACATTGCGGTCTTGTACTTGACCAAAACGCCAGAGCTGACCAAGCAGGAGGCCGACGAGCTGCAGCAAACCATCAAAGCTATGGAAGCAAGCATGGCCGGCAAAGATCACGAGACTGTTCGGCGCGCGCTTCTGGAGTTTGTCCAGGGAATGGGAACTGTGGAGCCCGTAAAGGCCAAAACGCACCTGCTGTCGTGCTTGCGATTGTGTACCGAGGCAACAGAGACCGCGCTTCAGGGATGGACATTGTGCTTGTTGGGAACAATGGTGCTGTCTACTGGGCAGTACGAACAAGCAATGAAGATGTGTGCAGCTGGCCAGGCGATAGCACAGGGTGCAAACGACCCTCTGCAGAATGCAGCAGCCATTGGCATTCTTACACAGATAGAGAAGGCAGTAGGAGACCCAGACCGGCACGAAAAGCTGCTACAAGTAGACCGGCAGCTTCTGCAGAGATTCAATTCTCAAATCACAGATACATAGAGCTATTAGAAAACCGTAATAAAAAAAAAACCATTAGCCTAGACCACCCCATTGACCGCGAATGCGACGAGCAAGCTGAATATCTCTCTGCATAATAGTAACTCGTTTAGCATGCAATGCGCACAAGTTTGCATCTTCAAACAGGTGGACCAAAAATGCCTCCGAAGCCTCTTGTAGAGCCAAAATTGCAGAAGATTGCCAGCGCAGCCCTGTTGGTGTGCCACTATGCGTGTAATCGCTAACGTAGTCCTGGGCAATTTCGCGAACCACTCGAGCAAATGGCAGCTTGGCAATCAGCATATCGGTGCTCTTTTGGTACATCCGGATTTCACGTAGTGCTTTGATGCCATTGGGAGTGCGACGCTTGCGTTTGGGCGAGGTGAGCTGTGACGAGGGGACGGTTTTGCCGCTACGATGTGAACTGCTTGGGGTTCTGCTGGCTGCTGCTGCGCTGGAACGGGCGGGTGTGCGGCTAGTTGGGCTGACTGGCGAGCGTGTGGTCCTAATGGTCTTTCGCACTATCGTTGAAACTGAAGCTGAACCCCCGCGACGGGCTCGATTTGCTAGCGGGCGATTTGCCATTTTTCAACCCAGCTTCAATTGTAAACAAGAAAGAAGAAAAATTATTTCGCGTTTTTTCGCGGTTCCTCTACCCCCACCCACTGCTTTACTGAGTTTTTTTTTTTTTTTTTTTACTGCATAAGGACTTAGCGACTAAAGTAGGCATGCCTTCTTTTGTTGAGGTTGTCCTCAGCACGCTGGATAGCTCCAATTGGAGTTGTGGCCAGCTCGCTACTATCCAGGCGAAACTCCGACCCACCTAACCGCTGAGGTTTGCCAAAGCCCATCGATATAGAGCCATCATTGAAGTCTGTCTTTACATGCAGGCTGCCGTCATCTTCTGCTACTGCACCTACTCGATCAGCCCGGTTGCGCTGGTACTCGCGAACTCGAGAAAATATATGCGATGACCATGCGGTATCCTGGTCCGAGATATCCAAGGGAACTGCACCTGGAAGCTCGCCGTTTTGCAGCACCTGCGGACCAAATTCGGCAGCATAAAACTCCCTGGTGGCCTGCATGATCAGCCGCGTATTGACCAGCTTCCGCTTGTTGTTGCGGTAGTCTTCGGATAGCGCTATTTGCCGTTTGCTGGCAGACAAGTCGCCCAAGTTCCCTTGTGCCGAGCCCATCACCTCGTGCTCGATCTGCGCCAGCTTCGCGGCTACCTTGGAGTTAATACCATCTTCGTCGCCGTCCAGCCTCAAGATCCCTTCGTTTTCGTCCATCCAGGCAACATGCTCGAATGCCCCGCTGCCGACTAGCCGCTCGAACACATAGACAGCATCACGAATATCGGCTTCGCGGCAGTATTGGTATAGCTTGGTCAACATATTCCACATGTCTATGGTTACTCGGATGCTGATGTTGGGAAAGTTCACTGGCTGGGTAAAGTACATTAGATATAGAGCGTAGATGACTCCAATACGGATCTCCAGAATGGCGCTTGGCTGAAAGTGGCCTAGAATTAGCCGGTACGTCGTTCGCATAAAGTTTTGCCGCGAATTCTTCTCTGTTGCTACGAAATGAATTAGTGAAAAGTTCAGCGCCTTCCATATTTCTCGGAAACTCTCAAACTCAAATGACTGTAGACGCTGGAACGTGCGCATAAGCGTGCGTACGTCGCCTTCGATAGCTGAAAGGTACACTCCGGTACGGCCCAGATTCAAAACCCGTTTAGAGTCGTCTCCGTCAATCAATTCTTCCAGCAATGTTGACATTATTAAAAAAAAAAAAGGCAAAGAAAGAAAAAAGATTTTTTTATGCGCCGTAACCAACCACTCTATCTGCAATCGACCAGTCAGTTTCCAGGGCATATGGTTCAGAAATTTCCACTCCCTGGGCAGTGACCTTGGCCCGTCTCTGCTTATTAAATGCCCGGCAGTCGCGATACAGCAGCACACGCATGCAGTCGTCTAAAATCCTCACTGCTTCTTCCTCTGAAATCTCATCTGCACGGCCTTCTACCCGTCTGCGCAAAATAGGAATGGCCAAATGAGCGCCAAAGCCAGTAGCAATGCAGTCTGACTGATAGGTGGTTCCAAATAAGTTGGCGTATCCCAAAAACGCCTCTCCATTGTCGATGCCACCCACCACATAGGCATTCCATAGGGGATCAAACTTGTTCCGTCTTCCATACATTATGTTGCTCACATACTTGTACACCGACTTTGTTCCCAAGCTCTGTCCATCGTCCATGTCATACTCGCTCGTTAGCAAGTCTTCTAGCTTGTGCTTCATAAACTGAAAGTCCGACATGTCTCCTGAGGCTCCTAGCAAGGTGGTGGCCCCTACTTGCATAAAGCGGTTTTCGTTGCGGAACCGTGCCAAGCTGCCGTACGACCCCAAGCAGTCTGCTGCCATCATGATCCCATCCTTATACTTGAAAGCCACCACGGACGTTCCTGTTATCATTGGCTGCCTATAATGGGGTTAGCAAAAGTGCATATAATTAGGAAGAGGTTTTTGAATATGAGCTTACATTGTGCGAGAAGTGGGGCCAAGGCTAGGTGCTGCCTTTGGCGCCTTGAGTGTATGTGGTAGTTCAAATGTAATTGGATCCATCTTCAAGTAAGAAAAAAAAAGTAATAGCCAAATGCAGAGTAAAAACAAGAGTAGCTTGCTAACGTCACTTTAAGCTTTACGTGTGCAGATGGAAAATAATATCCCCTATGTCACCTGCGTCATGAAGCTATTTCTGGACCCAGGTGACATAATATATTCTCACCCTGTTGATAAAACATCTGGCATGATAGTCAATGAAGTGCCATTTTAACATAGTTAAAGTAGTCTGTAAGAGCATATTTAAGGGTTTTAAGAATGAAATGCGTCTGCTCTTTCTTGTATAATTTTTTATAATAATATGCCTACTTATACGCGCTTTAGTGAAGTGGGATACGATTTCCCACAGGCCATCTTAGTAACTCTAACCTTGCTAAATGCATTTTTAGGTGCCTGCTTGGCTGTGTTGGGTATATATTTGGCTATCACTTCAACAGAAGGGTTCAATAGCTATATGCCATATTTATGCTTGGTTATAATTGGCCTAACGGTAATATTTGCATCCGGCATGGCCACCACAGGCGTGTTAAGCGTTAGCTGGGTGCATATACGAGTGACTGCAATGCTGAGCATGCTGGTGATCCTTGTTGAGCTTTTGCTTATGCTGGCTGTGTCGCAAGGGCCAATTAGAGCACGTAGCAGGCTACGAACCTCATGGGAAGCCATCTACCATGCCAATCGGCTGGCACTTCAGCGGGTTGAGCATTATTACGGATGTTGTGGCTTTCATAATGCCAACGATTTGGCAAGCAGCCGCAACTGCTCCAAACTACTTGGCGACAATCAAGTGGAAGGATGCTATGAGTATTTGATACAGACAGTATATTATTTGAGCAAGCTATCAGCGCGATGGATCACCGTGGTAGTTGTTATTCAAGTATTATCGTTGTTGCTTGGCAGCTATCTTATTGCACGGGTATTTGAGATTAACCGAACGTGGATCGTGGAGTCAGCCACACCTCGAGGAGATCGCGAGGTGGAGCCAGAGAATGGTGGGACAAATGATCCAGCTTTGCCACCTACTACATCAGCAGCGCTAGCAGCAACAGCTATTCAACCTGAACCTCCAAATGTCGCTGAAGCGGAGCTGGTGGTTACCTCATCATCTGCTCATCCAACCACCGAAGCGCCACGTAACGATGATGACCATCAAAATAGTGAATTAGCAAACTAAAACGCAACCAATAAAGTCTAATGCATAAACGTATAAAAGTATGAGTTTTGGAATAGGGGGAGATATAGAAAGCATAATATTTATTGCATCATGCGCTATATGCATTGGCAAAGATTGGTGTAAATTCTCTATATAAAAAAAAAAGATATGTAGCAAATATACTTTTCTTTCATTATTTTTCAAAGCAAATAACTTTCAGAAAATGGCCACTAGTTTCGGAGAATATCTGGATCGGATGGGCGGGAACGAGACGATGCGAGCGATCCATATGACTATGAATGGAATAGCCGGAATAGCCGGAATATTCTTTATCATTACTGGAGTAACCAGTCTCTTTGACGTCTACAAGGTGTTTGGTGGTGCCACAATGCCTATTCTCCATATAATCATCGGCTCACTAGTCGCATTTATTTCACTCCTGGGCATAGTCGGATCAGTCAAGCGGAGCCAGTATATATTTGGAACATATTCTGGAATCTTGACTCTCCTGGTGATTGTACAGATCATCGGCTTACTCATCCTATGGCTACGTCCATTCGATGTGGAAGAGAGGTTCTCGGATGTTTGGGAAAACCTTTATGAAAAGGACCAAGATTCGATTCGCTATATTGAGCGCGACCTCAAGTGCTGTGGATTCGCCAGCCCCGTGGACATGCCAGTGCCAGCAAACTGCTCGGTCAAGAAAAAGTACGGATACACTCGAGGATGCCTGAAGCCCCTGGTGCACGAGTGGAGACATAGCAGACATATGATCTTGTGGATCGGCTCTGCGATGGTGCTGGCACAGGTCGTGTCGCTAGTAATGGGAGCCGAATTGGGACGTCGTTATAAGCGTGCTCGTGAAGGATACCAACGGGTTCCAGGGCGTGCTGAAGGCTCACCTTTGTTGAGAACATAATAAATATTATATTTTGACTTTGCGATCAAAGCGAGAAAGTGGTGCTTGGCTGGCTTTTCTTAGAGCTCGGCCGCCAAATGTCATGCCGCTTAATGCCCACGGCTGCTCCTGATTGCTGGCAGCAGCAGCAGCAGAAACTGCTGTAGTCTGACGAGTAGGCAGTCTGAATACTGATGCAGGCAACTCGGAGACTGTCGCATGGAGCGGGAACACTGATGATGACTCGGCACCAGAGTGTGTGCTGGTTAGTTCTGAATGCAATGAGCGACGTAGCCGATGCTTGCTGCCAGCCACTGCGTTTTTTCCCAGCATGCCGTCCAAGGATTGGCGAGATGCCCATGGGTATGTTTTGTCGCTGGAATGCGCTGGCTTGAGCGGTCTCGTTAAAAACGGCGAGGGCGTGGCAAATTCACCAGAACACTTTAATACATCATAGTAAGTCGGGCCACCACTAGAATCGCTAGTAGACGACGGCTGCCTTAGCAAATCCGTACCACTGGGCTGCTGGCGCTGGGTTTGGATATCCTGTAATGTATTTTGAACGCTTGAATTACGAAACATATGCTATTGAAAAAAAAAAGAGTAAACAAAAGAATCAAAGTTTAATTAGGAATCAAAGCCCATGCGACGGATATATTCCAACTCGTCATCAGCTGTCAGCGCATCGTTGCCATCCCAGATCATCGAGCTGTTGCGTGGCTTACGACGAGCATCCTTGTCTTCTGGGCGGTTAAAGATCTCGTTGACGCGAATAGGCTTGACCTTGCCGAAAATGCGATCCGGGTTGACACGCGACTGGTCCTCCAGTCCACGCAGCAGCTCCGGGGTGGTGGCCCATTTGGGAATCTTAAAGTCATTCTTCTTGCGCTTCACCGTTGGCGTAAACTCCTCATCCGAGTACTCGTCCGAGTAGTCCGACTCGATTTCAGGTGGCGAGTTGGATCCTGCAGGGATAATCGACGTATACTCGTTGCTGCGAGTCGATGACTTGCGACGTAGCCCGCCAGCCATGGGCGTCTGCATAGCCGACTGCTCGGCCTGCAGCTGGCGCGGCAAGTCGGGAGTAGACTGTGTGCGTCCCATATTGAAGGAGCGCTTACGCAGCGTGCCACTAGCACTCTCATCGTCGAAGAAGGACGAGCCAATCGACGATGCGCCGGAAATGCGGCCATTCTCCTTGACCTGAATTAAGCGTTGGTGATGAGGCACGCCGATATCCACGGCTTCAGAGGCAGACTCGTATGAATCAGCTTGCTCAACTGAATCCTGCGAGCGGTCGGATAGGCGGCCGCTGGACCGACGCAGTGGCACAGACACGTCCTGGTACTTGGGCATCACCAGCTGGCCTTGTCCTCCGCCATGCTCGGGCCGCGGCTTATAGGGGTTCTGGGGACTATGCAGGTCATAGGGGCTGCGCACACCATCTACATGTGCATTGGGTGCAGCTGTGGGGGTTTCTGGCGTCAGCGCAGTCTGCGACTTCCAGCTGGATGGAGACAGCATTGACAGCATCGACGAGATGCCCCAGCGACCAGCATCAGTCGAAGATGCGTCTTCATTCTCTTCAGCTGCTGTTGCTGCTTGCTTATGCTTGGCCTTGGCCATAGACGATGGTATGGGAATGGCACTTTGATGAAGCTCGGTACTGCTGCTATTTCTTGATGGTGGCTTTGGTTGTGTCTTGGACTGCTGTAGCTGCTCCCGTGACGGTTGCGACCGCAAACTGGTTTGGCTGCCCCTGGGTGCCACCGACTTGAACAGAGCTTCGTTTCCAGACCGCTGTGATGGCGGCTGAGACTGGCCTGGCGGCTTACGGGCAGAAGCTGCTTTCCTCGCTGCCTCACGCATAGCCGCCGTAGACGACTTTTGCATGGGCTTAGGAGCAGCAGCCCGCGGCTGAGCGATTCCGCGCTTCACCTGCGTGCTTCCCGCAGCCGGATGCGCAGCCATGGCAGCTGGTGTCTGCACAATGCTCGAGTATCCCGGGCGCATCGCAGCCACCGGGCTAATAAACTGGGGTTTCCCTTGCTGCTTGCCGGCAGTGGAGGGCTGTGTGCTGACTGCTGCATGCGACAGAACCGGCGATTCAAACTTGCGCCGGGCCTCCGCCACACGGATGCCTGTGGCACTAGGTGCATTTATGCGGGCTTTGGGCGGGTTAGCCAGCTTGCGGATACCACCACTGCTGCTGTTCAGCCGCGAATCGTTGCGTGGCGGGATTTTGAGGTTCGCTTTACCACGGCCCATGGCCTGGCGCGGAATACCTGATGCTGCCGCTTGCAAGCCGGCTCTGGGTTTCCCGCGTCCTCGTCCACGACCCACAGCTGCTCTTCCAGCAGTCGCCATTCCTGCAGATGGCTGAGGCTGTGAAGTTTCTTCATCTGAATGCTTGCGCTTTGCCGATACGTCAGCAGCCACTGACTCGGAGCTTGTCCCTGCTGTCGAGTTAAGGGACAGGGAAATGGGCTTCTGGTCGATTTCCACATCCACAAACCGCTTTCCGGTATCATGTTGTGATTCTTCTTGGTCCGAAGTGCTCGAATCGCCTGCTTGTGACTCTGGCTGGCTGGGCGGCAGCATGCTTTCCACCTCATCAATATCGCGGCACAATGCATCCAAGTCCTCGGTATTTTCTGCCTGCTCTGTCACACTATCAAGTTCCAGCTGCACGCGTTGCAGTCCTTCGCGTACGTCTTCTTCAGACTTGGTCATCTCATGCTCGCCCTCACTCGACGTCACCGACTGCGACCGTGGATGCGTGCGCCGCGGCGGCTCAGGGCTCGACTGTTGTGATGACTGAGATGATGGCTGCACACGGAAGCGCATCTCCTGTTGCTGTTGAGCTTCTAGCGTCAGCGAGTTTAGTGCCCGGTCAATATTTCCGTATTGCGGTCCGGCTAGGCTGGACTGAGACCGAGCAGGCTGCGGAGGAGGCGCTGGCTTTTGTGGCGAGTAGTGGTGGCTCAACAGCATGTCACGCAACGTAGGTACTGGAGCAACCGGAGTAAACCGTGCACGCTGCTGCTGTTGCTGCTGTTGGGGTGACTCAGCCTTTGGCGAAACTATATTGGCACTGCTAGGTGGAGTTGCCAGCTGTGTGGGTCCGTTGCTTTCTACAGGCTTGGCTGTATCTTGAGGCTTTGGTGGTGAACCCGATATGGCCTGCAGGCGTTTAACAGCAGCAGCTGTTTTGGCTGCTGCACTGTTGCTGCGATTCAACGTTCCATCTGTCATTTTGAGCACTGCATCTTTAGACCGCTGCGACTTTAGTGACATGTTTGACTTTTGACGCTGCGTTGAGGGCAAAGGAGGTACTGGTGGTGCTACATTGGTCAAGTAGGGTGACTTTGGTGGTATCATCGCCATATGCGCCATAGCCATACCCAAGCTATCCGTTCCAGCGCTAATTGAGCTACTACGATGTCTGGTTACTCGAAGTGACTTGCGGCTGCTTGTATTGAACCGTGATACTAACGGAGACAGCTGTCCACTTCTCCCTGCTGCAGCATTCCGCATACTACCGGCAAAAACGTCGCGAATATCTATCCTTGACCTGGCCCGGCGCTTAGCCGACGATGTCTTTAGTGCTGCTGTTATTGCCATACTGGGCCTTTTCGTTCCTTTCATTCCTGATATGTTGTCCCAGTATAATGCCAGCCACCGATCATTTTCTTGTAAAGTGGCTTCCAGGTCGCTGAACTTTGTTAAAAACGCGTTTTCCCAGTCACGCTTCCGTCCACCTACCCATGACCCGCCTGTGCTTTGCTCGGACACATTGGTCTGGTCAGACGCCGTGCTGCGAACTGTCGAGTTTGCATACCCGTACGCCTGGCTAACTGTTGCCATTTACAATAAATAATAAATATAGAGATTACCGTTTAAAAGTAAATAAAGCAGAAAGTACAATTTTCTGCTGTGGTTGTTTATAAAATAGTAATTTAATTTTCATGCTGCAGTAATCAAATTATTCAGATACACGCTTTTGGTTTAAAGTCCCTGTTATTTGTTTCTTACTCCCTAAAGCTCTCTCTTTTTTATTTTTATTTTTTATTTGCCAGCATACATATAGCGGAGGTGGAAAGCCAGCAGCTTTCTATAAATGCCGCCAGGGTCTGGAGTATCCTCCATGAATGCGCTGACGCTGTCTCAGTACGACGACTTGCTAAGCGATGTGCTGCTGGACAAAGTAGGGCTTTGGTTCCAAACGCGCAAGATGTTTCCCCGATACCGACCTGCACGAATCAATGCCAACAAAATTATACGGATAGTGCAGCAGGTGGCAGCGGGGGAAATAGAGCTGGCTCAAGCGGTAGATGACCTGTTAGCACACGACTATATAACTGCGTTTCTCAAGCGCAAGTCGAAACTGTATATAGAGAATTTCCGATTACACGCTGGGCGATATATTTCCATGTATCTCCCTGAAGCCGGATATGAGATTGCTCAGACAGATCGGTACAAAGTGGTGACTGGCAAAAGTGAAGCTCGAGTGGTAGCTACCAAACGGTACGAGCTAGGCATGGTTATCAGCTTGTGTTCGGGTAGTGTAGCCAAGCTAACTGAGAAAGAGACACTGCGGATGGCAGAGGAACATGCAGATTTCAGCGTTATTTGGTGGCAAAAGCAAAAATCCATGTGCTTGTTTTTGGGTCCTGCTCGGTTTGTCAACCACGATTGCAATCCGAATTGCCAGTTTACGGCTTTGGGCTCCGACGCGATCTGCTTCCAGGCATTGCGGACCATTGAGCCTGGCGAGGAAATCACCACGCATTATGGAAACAGCTATTTTGGAACTGAAAACTGCGAATGTCTGTGTGCTACTTGTGAAAAATACTCGCGTGGTTGGTTTGCTCGTCGCGATGCTGATGCAGAGGGTATTTCGAGTACTTTGGATGAAGCACAGTCTTCATCCTCGACAGATACCGAAACAACTCTGGTAAACTCGACCAATTCCCAGCCTTCAGCGCGTCTGCAGGAGGATAAAGATAGCATTCGCATGCGCACACGTAACAAGGGCCGTCGCTCAGTGACCCCTGCCAGCTGTCTGCCCAACACAACTCGTAAGCAGCCTGCAGCAGCAGCTGGTGATGTGTGTTTTGTATGTGGAGAGAAAGGACATATTGTAGATTCGACAGCGGCAGCTTCTAGTGAAGTCTCCAATTGGACGCCAATGAAGCCTGCGCTGTTATGCCAACGGTGTACACGGCACCAGCTACTTTTTAGCTGTTCTTGGCCCACTCGTCCACAGCCATGCAAAAAGCGGACATTGCCTTCTGGAAAGCGCAATGGCAAGCGGCTGTCAGCCAGCTCAAACTCGAGCGATTTTTCAAGTGCCAAGTCAACACGCCGTTTGAATCCCACGAATGCCTCAAAGAGGCGCAAGCGGGTGCGCACTATATATGATGGCGACCAAGGGCCTGTCGATAAATCTGCACAGGAGATGTTTGCCGAGCTGGCAATAGGAACTCCTGTGCTGGTAGACCCGCTGGACGAAAAAGCAGAGTTTTGGTGGCCAGGGGTTATTGTAGACCGGAAAGTTGAAGCAGTCGGTGAAAATGGTGACGATGCAGAGCAGAAAGAGATGTGGCAGGTGCGATACTTTGAAGACGGATCGTTTTCAATGTGCCAGGCTCACGAAATGGTTTTATTTGATCCCACTATGGCGCCATTTACAACGTGGATGGAATCTCTGAAAGACTTTCTTAATGAGCCAGCAATACGCCGTGCTCTGGCGTATTATGAGTGGCGGTTTTTGGCCAGCATTCCTAATCGCCACGAACCACCAAGCGATAATTCGCGGACCTCAGATGGCACTGGCAACGAGAGAGTCGAGTTGGGTCGTATTGCCGGTGTAAATGCATCTGCTCGGCTTAAAAGCGTTTACCATTCGGATTGCTTGGAACAATTGGCGTCTGCAATGGAAACACCCGAAATTGTATTTGAGGATTTTTTTGCTGAATGTGATGATGGCTTGGTGGTGCAAGAGCATGGATCTCATGCATCCAAAGCATGTGTGCAGCCATATTTGCTTTGCATTCGGGATAAAGTTACCGGCGTGGATGCACGCGACGGGAAACTGTACAAAGCACGGATTGAACAAGTCGACTTTGTCAATAATAGCAAACGTCTGGGCTTATACTATTATCTTCACTACTTTGGCTGGAATTCACGGTACGATGAATGGGTGTCCCCATGTCAAATCGTATCCTCGCAATCTGGTAAAATGAGCTCCTAATTTAGCGAAGAACAATAAAGTTTCTGAAACCATTGGCGTTGTCAGAATGACTCTACACAAAAAGAGTTTTTTTTTCTTCATTCACATATATCAATATAACTAGTCAAACGATTGCGAATTCTTCGTCAGCTTAACCGCACGATCTTGAATTCTTTTGGCAATAGTTTCTCGTCCCAGTGAATGTTCAATGTCCGCCCAGTCATAGAGAGATTCAGCCAGGGTTTTTAGCGCACTAGCAGCCATTTCATTTTTATCCGCACATATTTCAGATCCCTCGCTAACCGATATGGTTTTTAATAACGTTTGCAATAAAGTAGTTGCTCGTTGATAATTATATGTGCTGTTGCATAAATCGCCTGAACGACGGAATGCAAGTGCCAGATCACGATATGCCGTAGAGCGATCTAATAACAAGCGGCTTTCAGATGATGAAATACGTGCGGTTGAATTTTCGCGAAGTTGCCGATCTAATGCACGGACTGATGGCAGGGCATCTAGTAGTGCGACAATGCGGGCAAGGCAGGATACTCGAGTAGCTTGTGGTGTTTGTGAGTTATTTAGAATGGTACGACATAGCGTTAAAGATCGATATGTTTTTTCATTTACAAGTTGTGGGTCGATATAAGGGTCGTTGTTACTGGCCATGCTTATTATTTGAGCTTAAATACTCAAATTTTTGTAAAAAAAAATACTTTTATTTAATAAAAAACCATATTGTCATCTTTATGGGGAGTTTTTTCGTAATTCGTCACACGTAGGTAAAAAAAAAATTTAGATGTTGTTGCATCTAATAAATAAGACATTAAATCAAAAGATATAGACCACAAAGCTTGTAAGAGAAATAATTTTTTTTTAGCGATGGCAGCCAATAACAAATTCAGGAACTTGTGGCAAGTACGAGTAGGAGCTAAGCTCAAGGATATACAGATCATCAAATACTTGTTGACCATTGTAGCCACCATGCAGGAACACCCGGCCATCATGCAATGCACATGCATGGTATCCGCGTGGAACAGGTGGAGTACCGTAAATCATACGTGTTTCCCATTTAAGCGTGTCCAGCTTGAGCATCAGCACCTGATTTGCATAGTCTGAACCATCATGACCACAGATGACAAACAGATACATTCCAACTAGCGTAGCTGTGTGTGCCAAGCGGGTTAGCGGCGGATCAATGGCAACGTGGGTCCACTCCATCGTGTCCAGGTTCAGCAGCGACGTGTCGCCAAAGCATTCTTGGCCGTCAGACCCGCCGAACACCACGACCTGGTTTCCCACTAGCGTGGATGTGTGGTAGCCGCGAGGAAACGGTCGTCCACCCAAGGTCTCCACCTCCTCCCACTCGTATGTATCATCGCTGCTGTCTGCCCGCACCCGCCACAGGTCGTTTAGGGCCCGATGTCCATCACCACCACCAAACAGATACACATATCCACCATAATAAAAGCATGTGTGAGTGCGCCGTGGCGACGGCGTCTTGCCTGATACTTTGGCCCGTGTCCACACACAGGAACGCACGTTTAGAATATATAGATCACTAAAGTACTGGGTGCCATCACCGCCACCAAACACGAATAGCCGATTGCCCACAGCTGTAGCTGTATGTGCACGGCAGGGCGGCACACTATCGCCTGTCGTCTGCATGCGCGACCAAAACATTGTCTCAGTATCCAGCACATACACATCATTGAAGCATACGCTATTGTTCCATCCACCAAACACGTACAACGAGGACCCGATCGCAGTCATTGATTGCGAGCGCATTTTGGGCGGGCTCTCGCCCCACGTGCTGCGTCTGCTCCAGTACATTGCTGGCGTTGGCGCCCGCGCCTCTGCCGCTCCCACGTTGTTGTCCATCCATATTGCCGGCATCTCTTTGCTATGCGGCAAGGGCGGCTGCTTCTGCTGCGAGTTTGTATGTGGCCGTATTGACTCTGCCCGCTGCGACGCACGTTTGTGTGCTGCATTTCGAACCCCCGATTTGGCTGCTTGCGCGGCTGCCGTGGTCATTGCCGATAGGGCCTCGTCGTCGCTGGCTGCTGCGCTGTTGTTGAGAGACAGACTGGCCATCATCAGCGGTATTTCTGAGCTGGGCTCCAGTCGGTCCGTGCGAGGGTCTGTGGGTGCAGCACGTGAGGGTGTGCGGCTGGGCGCTCGCGACGCTGCCATAGCTGCTTGTTGCCGGTCCAAGGCCACGTTTTCTGCAAGCACATATGACGAGCCTGCTTGGCTGTCCAGTGCTGTCATATTCACGGTCATAAAGCTTAATAATACTGTATTGTCTGACAAAATAACGGGGGAAAAAGGAGATGAAATATGTTAAAGCCACAGAACGGAAAATGGAGAGAAGTGGCAAGCAAAGAGAGAAAAAACAAAACAAGTATCTATATGCGTAAAGAAGGAAACTACGATTGTCAACAACATTCGCCACCCAAGAACTGCAGATCCCTTCCTCCTTTATTTTGATTCTCTCCATATTGGATTGATTCGCTAATAATTTGTGATTAAAATCAGCTCTGATCAGCTCAGCATCTCACGTGGACTTGTGGTTGTCTGGACCCAGCCAATGAAACGAGGCTTCCACAGAGCCAAGAAAAAGGAGGGGCAGTGGGGAGAAAAGGCCCAAAAGAGAAGGCCAGCTTCAGAAAAAAGCGCTTCGCTGAGTGGTGCAAAAAACGAAAAAGAAAAAAGCGAATTTTTTGAACTTATCACTCTCTGGGCCAGCCGTACTTTTTCGTAAGCAAAAATAAAAAAAAACACTTGGGCTTTCACCTTTGCTCTCCTTCGCCTTCACTTTCTGACACCTTCACAGCTCCTCTATATCTCCAGCCAAGGCCCCTCTCTTGCTTCTACCAGCTCCCTGAGCCAAGTAGAAAAAAGGTTTTCTGACCTTCAAGCTTGAAAAAATTTTCTTTCCTTCGCCTTCTTTTTTTTTCCCCCATACTTTTTCGCCTTTTTTCTTTCTTTCACTTGAAATCCGCCATCACAGCCATTATTGGCTGCCAGCCAATCACAGCCCGCAAACACGGTGGCCAATCACAGCTCGCCACCCTTTTGAACGCGTGACATAATAACTGCTTTGACGCGCTTTCTGGGAACGATCATATGGTCAATGCGCAGCGCTTTCGTGCGCGTAAGGTCGACTTTAAGCGGGCGCTGCCGGTGTACCGGGCAGCAGACCTGGACGACCTTGAGGATGACGACAACCGGCAAACAGATCAGATTGAGACGGGTGTAGAAAAGGATGAAGAGGCTGTAGGTATCCTGTTGCCCATGCATAATGACAAACAAAAAAGGCTAAATGATATATATATGTAGGAACATCACTTGCAAGCAGCGATATCAGCAACGCATGCGGCAGTGACAGGGTCGGCACCGACCAAGCAGGTGTACATTCCCACGCCAGACGCGTCGCGGGTGGTCGAGGGATATGACGAGCGGTATCCAAAGACGTTTGTCAGCCCAACATCGCTGATCCGATCGTCGGAGACGGTGGAGGAATGCTGTGCGCCGCTGTACTGCATGGACGAAGAAGACGCGCAGTGGCTGGAGCAGCATGCGCCGGATATGAGTGCCGACACATTTGAGCAGGCGATGGATCAGCTTGAAACGCTGACACGCGACATGGTGTTTCAGCGCATGGAGGACATTCCGACGCTAGAGTACCTGGCAGCTCATGCAGCCGATCGCGAGCGCACGTTTGACGCGGAGCAGTGTGCCCGCGTGTTTGAGCACTGGAAGCATCGGCGCGAGGCGCGTGGATTCCGCACAGTGATGCCCAGTCTGCAGCAGGAGGACACGTCCAAGACCGAAATCGATCCGTACGTGTGCTTCCGGCGGCGTGAGATGCAGCGAGGCCGCAAGACGCGCCGGGCAGACCAGCGCTCACTGGAGCAACTGCGGCGGCTGCGCATCAACCTGGCCATGGCTGCACAGTTGCTGGAGATGTGTCTGGAGCGCGAGAACTCCAAGCTGGCGCTGGTCGACGAGGCACAGTCTGTGGGCCGTCAGCGCTGCGACGTCATGCGTATGCGCCGCCGCGTAGGCGCCACTGGCCAGTCGTGGGACGACATGTTTGTTCCTCCGGCACAGCCCGGCGCCACCACACGCAAGCGCCTGGCCCGCGACCCTGCACAGCGCGCAAGGGCGGCGGCAGCTGCTGCTGCGGCGCGCAAGGCCAAGGCTACGGGCATTCCGGATGCCGTATTGCCGTTGCCGTTTGTGCTACCGCGCTCAGTGCAGGTGCACCAGTATGTGCCACCACCACGCCTGGTGGCCATGCAGAATCGCATTCAGTCGCGTGTGCAGGCTTGCGAAGCCAAGCTAGGCAGCTGGGTAGATGCAACCTTTGGATGCTTGCCGCCACCTGCTGCAGGTGCCTTCTGGACCACTTCTTCCACATCGCCGGCGCTTCGGCTGCGGCGCGGCCGTCTAGGCCGTCTATTTGTTGATCGGCGGCAACCGCAATGCTCTTCGACTTTGGCAGACCGGCAAATGCGTTTCCGGTTGGGCCTATTGCGGTCCGAAGACCATCAGAAGCTGTGCCAGCATCACACTGTAATGCAGCCAGCGATTCCTGACTCGCTTTTGCGTCCATTCTCGTTCTCGTCTGAACTGCTGAAGCCGTCGCAGTCGGAGCCGTTGTTTGATGTAGCGGCACCTGCGACAGCGTCGCTAGCCGACACCAGCGACTCTCAAGCAGAGTCATCAAATGGAGCCATGCGATCCAGCGTATCAGCTGGCACACAAGATGACTCGGAGCCAGATACACCTATTCACCATCAGCAGCAGCATACGCTCAAATCGCCAAGCGGAAATTTACCTCTGGCACTCTCGGCTGCTCTGTCGCCACGTGTAGGTAACGATCCGCTGCCCAGCACCGCAAAGTGTAACTAAATTCTCTCTTCTTTTTCGGACTATATGCTTTGTATGTGCAGAGGAAAATCTGCTGCCAACTAAGCAATCCAAATGTTCTTTCTTATTAATAAAACCACCCCATGTACCATAAAAATATCCTAGGATGCTGCAGCTAGCCGTGTGTAGAGACTGCGCATGCCAGCATCAGACTCAGCAGCCAGCTTCAGGAACTTTAGCACGTCTGTGCACAACTGGCGGCTTTGGGCGCGTGCAGCATGAGCCAGCAATGCCAGCACACAGCGCTCGGCCACCGCAGGCGGTTCAAGTGTCTGCAGTACCAAAAGGCACTGGGCCGCGGTATGTAGGCGACCAGCATGCAGACAGCGGCGAAATACACGTGCAGCACCGCCGACGCTGGCAAACAGGCGCGGCCAGAACGCTGCTTCGGTCTTGCGTGCACAGTGTACGATGGCATCATCGAAAACAGCAAAGTTGGCCAGCAGCCGCACTGCACGAGCCAACAGCTCGGGCTGTGTGTGCTCCAGAGCCTCCAGCAGTAGCATCTCCATTGCATGTGTAAAAAACGGCCGGTGCTCAAAGCATGCTGCATACAGCAGCGCATCCGACTCTGCGGTCTGTAGCATATGAGCCAAAGCAGCCGGCAGCCACAGTGCTACACGCACAGGCATCTGTGCTAGCCCTGCTGCTGCAAATGCCACTGTGTCTTGGTCGATACCAGCAGCTACGCCATCTGCTGTCACTGCCAGCGGGAAAAACGCCGGCACCACCCGCACACGCGGTCGGCGCTCAGCCAGCGCACGGGCGCCGCCGGCCATAAAGTCGTCTAGATTCAGAGGCGCTGCCACTAGCTGTGATCCGTCAAACCACCACACTAGCGAGTGCATGCCGCCCACATTGACTGCACTGGTCATGCTCAGCTCTGCCCGTCCCACGTCGGCTGCCTGTCCATCCGTTACTAGTCGCAGCCGCGTGCCCTGCAGTACTAGATACGCCGCCCGCTCTGCTGCTGCTCCCGGTACCCACTGCACTGCACGTATCCGATGCACATCCACCAGCGCGCGTATGTTTGTAGTGCGTCGCTGCGCTACTTGCAGAGTGCTGCCTGTCTCCAGTAGTCCAAACTCATACAGTAGTCCTTTGCGACTGACTGCTACCACCACTGTGCCATAAGCGCCCAGCGCCTGTACTGGCGCATCCAGGGTCACTGTTGCTGCTGGCGTATCCAGCGTCTGCCCGCGTCCCCAAAACGCCAGTTGCGCTGCACCATCATGCCCGTGATCTATACAGCCTGCTGCCAGATACCGTCCGCTCCATGCCAGCGCCGTGCATTCTATTGCTCGTTCCTGTATTGTGCGCAGCTGCTGCCATCGCTTGCCATTGCCTCCTACCGCCAAACCACGCGTGCCTGCTATGGCTATAACTGTATTGTTTCCCTCTGCCGCCGCCAAGCGTATCGGCCCATAGCTGCTCAAGTAGCTGATGGGTGCATGTTCCACACGCCAGCGCTCGCTTGCATCTGGCGCATGAGTAAACACTTTATCGTCCGAGAACAAGCATACGCTGCGTCCGTCGCCTACTGCCTGGGCAAAGGCCAGTGCTGCTGCATGCTGTTTGGAACACACAGTTAGCCATAGGTCAGTCCATGCCAGATGTGCGCTATCCAGTCCAAATCCCACATGTGTTGAGTTCAGCTCATATCCCAGGGCTGACTGCACAACCACATGCCCTGTCGCATATGCACATGCCACTGCCAATCCATTGCTTGCCCACCGCAACCCCACTACTCGCGCCGCGCGTCCTTGTGCCGACCCCGCATTGTCCACACGCTGCAGATCTGTACCAGTGCGTGCAAATAGCCGCACCGTGCCTGTTACCGAGCCCACTGCTACCATGTCGCTAGCTGCACTGTATGCTGCTGCTGTGGTCTCGGTTACACCCAAGGCATATATCTTGTTCTGTTGTACTACAAATACGGCTCTATCGTCGAATACAAACAGCTCCTGTGAATCATCCTGATCACCCATCACAATCACCTGTGACACTGGAACCGATCCATCTCCATGAATATCTGCTACTGCAATACTAGATTGCAACGCTCCGTTCCATGTTAGCCGATAAACGTGGGTGCGTGTCACTACTACTGCATTGTGCTGTCCTGCTGCTGCGCAAACTACTGGGCTATCAGTATTGGGCAGTCGGTATGTTCGTCGCTGCTCCAAACGTGCTCCTAAAATCCCTTCTTCTTCGCCTGGTCCACGCGCATAGTAATGCTGTGTTGTAAATACATATTCTAGTATCGGTTGGTCCAGAATCTGCACAGCAATCTCGTATATGTGGCCATAGCCAAGCACTGCAAACAGCCGCAAGCTGTCAACTGCTGGTGCCCAGATAATATCCACTAGCGGGCCAAACTCGTTGGTCTCGTAAACCAGGCAACTGAGTAGTACAAAGGGCCGTAGCTTCCACACGTATATGCCTTGAGCAGTGATTCCCGCAAGATATCGTCCACATGGCGAGTCTGCCCACCGAACTATAGAATCATTTGCTGGCTGCTGTAAGCTGGATGTGTTGTCGGTTGTAGTTGGTGGTGCTCCGCTAAATGTAACACTCCGTGGTCGCCGTCGTGCTTTTTCTGAGCTATCGACTTGTAAATTCAGCGCCAGTTGCTCTACACACCCAATGCGCCAATACATTTATTTACTAAAAATACATCAAATAAGAAGAAGTTGTTGTGGCCACTAATCATTCTGCATCTGCATGACGCAAGTTATGGCTTTTGTTGTTTGCCAATATGTGCTCATACTTTTCTGAGGAAAACTGTCGAGCAATCTCGATTTTGCTTGCTGGCCAAATCCAAGCTAGCAACATACCCAACAAAAAGTCAGCAGCAGCAATTAGACAAAACAGCTTGCCAGCTACCAGCCCAATGCCAAAGTAGCGGCGCAACCGTTCAATCAGTGGCGGCTCCTCGATGTCTATGATCTTGTAGTATACAATCTCGGTCCGCTTGGCCACATTATGCCACGAGTACATTTTCTTCACCTGGCTGTGAAAGCGCCGAGGCGACAACTCTGGATGATTGTGCCGATCGCCGACTCTGCCAATCGCCTCCAACAGCGAGTCTACAATCGAATCCTCTTCAGGAGCTGCAAATGTAATCATGTGTCGGGGTAGTACTTCGGGAATACCACCTACTTTGGTGCTTACCACCAGCAATCCGCATGATGCTGCCTCAACAATAGCAATGCAGAAGGCTTCAGTCAAGCTGGTGTTTAAAAATATATCTCCACGAACCAGCACCTGTCTTACATCAGCTGCTTTGACAGAACCCAGCAGCTCTACTCGGTCTTGCAACATATGCTGCTCACGCATCTGTTCCAGATCAATTCGTTTAGGTCCGTCGCCTCCAATGACAAAGCGTACGTTTGGACATAGCTGGCAGATTCTTGGAACTGCCGCAATCAGTAAGTCTATGCCTTTGCGATACACCAGTCGGCTTAGCACCACAATTGTGATCCATCGTGGATCTCGTGCTTCCTCTTGCGGCTCAAACTGCTCGGCAATGATGGCATTGGGTATTACGCTTACTTGCTGAGGATCTAGTGCGGCACGCAAAACCGTGTTTTCTTTGCTCGTATGCGATACGCAAATAGCATGGTGCACATCGGATAGCGTGAATTTGAGCATCTTGTTTAGTAATATTCCAGAAGTATCTGCAAAGCCCAACAGAGAATGATCTGTGAATACTGTTTTGAGCCCCATTGATCGAGCATGTAAAATGGCTTCATGGCAAAAGGTCGAAAACGCTTGATGTCCATGCACTATGTCGATTTGCTCACGAATAAATATCTGTCGGAACAACGGAAACGTACAAAAAAATGTCGGTAGCGAGGCATTGCTATATACTATGACTGCAGGAATATAATATACTTTTAATCCTCCAGCCAAGTATCTTACACCCTGCCGCCGTCCATGTGAATGCGTTATTATCACTACTTTATGTCCTCGTTGCATTAGACATTGCGAATTATTGTACAAGTGGGATTCTACACCACCCAATGCAGGGTATGCAAAGTCAGAGACCATGCAAATGTTTAGTGTCCGTTTAGGCATTGAAGTATTCATTAAAATTATGAAAGAAAAAAAAACAAAACGTACCTCCCCCATAACAAATCTGATGGACAGTCTGATTAAACTTCGCTGGTATTAATTAAACTTGAGATTTCAGAATAATTTGCTAATGTTTCACGAGTACAAGAAGGTGATCGAGGAAGGCGATTTGGTTGTAGCATATGCTACACCCGAATCCATGTCGGTTATTAAAGTCAGTTCAGGGGAGATATTGAACAATCGATATGGAAACTTTTGGCATTCCAAAATGATTGGGTTAAAGTTTGGTAGCAAAATACAATCGCAGACGGGCACTGGATTTATCCACCTGCTTTCTCCTACACCAGCCCTCTGGACCCAGGTTGTTCCTCATCGTACACAAATTTTGTATCTACCCGATATCTCCTTTATTTCTCTATATCTTGATTTGAAGCCGGGCAAAGTGGTTATAGAATCTGGTACTGGTAGTGGATCGTTTTCGCACTCTATCGCTCGAACAGTGGCCCCTACTGGCCATCTATTTACTTTTGAGTACCATGAGTTGCGTGCTCAGACAGCCAAACAAGAGTTTGCTCAGCACAATCTAACCGATGTCGTGACTATTGAGCATCGGGATGTTATTTCAAATGGGTTTGGCCGCAATAATATCGCTGATGCCGTGTTCCTTGATCTTCCAGCGCCCTGGGACGCTGTGGCTGCTGCCAAGCAGGCCTTGAGAGCCGATACGATTGGCCGAATTTGTTGCTTTAGCCCATGCATTGAGCAAGTACAACGCACGGCACTGGCGTTAAACGAACATGGGTTTACAGATATCCGGATGTTTGAATGTTTGGCTAAAAACCATGAAGTACGTTCAGTGCCTCTTCCCAACATTGATGAGGCTATTAGCGGTAACAAGATTAACTTTAAAGCAATTGCGAATGAATTGAAAAGCAAAAAGCGCAAGATGGACATAGATACAGACCAAGATATACTGGTTTCTAAACCTTTGGATCAAGTTCGTGGACATACTAGTTATTTGACGTTTGCTATTTTAGCACCAACCGATAATTAAAAATAAAGATTATACAGTTATCAATGCTGAATTGCGCTTGCCTCGAGGATAAATTATAAAGGAGCTGGCGAATAGGCCCATCATAATGCTCAAACATGTAGTGATCATCTGTAAGGCTAGCGACAGCCCCTGTGCCCCGTCTTGACCAAGGAGCGACGAGAAACCACGCACACCTACGCTTCCAGGAACCAGAAACATTTCTCCTGGAAGCAATATCATATATGCAGTCTGTCCAGTAAGCTTGCTCCAAGTGTTGGCTACCAATCCTAATACAAATGATGCGACTACTGGCGCCAAATCATCAAGCTCCAAATGAAACTTGAACAGCCAGAAAATGCTATAACTGATACCAGCAACAACAACAACGCTTGGCCAGTAGCGCCAGTGTATGTTTACCAAAATGGCAATATTTACTATAGAAATCGGGAACGTACCAAACCATGACCATCGAGTCAGCGACTGGCATTGGTTGAGATCCATCAGAGCTCCGTCAAATAGCGGATTGCCAGCAATTTTGTTGTATATCTGCACACCTATAAGCAGGCCATAGGCTATAATGAAGGCCAGCAAAAGTGCATAAAACACACGTACGGTTCCTGCAACCATATGCCGTGACGATAGCTCAATGACTCCTGTTGTCATTACCAATCCAGGAAGTAGCACTGCAGTAGCTGACAGCGAAATTGCAGCAAAGCATCCCCACTTGGCCATGGCTGTACCTAATATACCGGCTATAATTGATACCGAAACTTCGAATATATTGGTATAGCCGCTAAACTTACCTGCAGCTAGGCTAAGCATGCCACCAATCAGTCCCAATGCCAAAGATAGACCAGAATCTCGCCACGACCCACCGAAACATACCAAACACAATGACCATGAGATTGCACCCCAATTGAGTAGTTGCCAGTACCAAGCGTATATAGGCGGTGCAGTTATTATGTGCTCTAGCTCAGTAATAGCTTGGCTAATATCGATTTTGGTTCGAACAACTCGACGTACAAGCTGGTTTGTTTGATCCAACCGATGCATATCCCAGCCATTAGTGCATCGAATGATTTTAGTCTCTGAAGTATGCGTCACTGAGTCTTCAAAAGACAAGAGAATAAGACCAGGGATAGCGGAAGCGGTAATTTCAAGATCCAGAAATTCTGCCATTCGCATCAAATTGCTTTCCAAGTGGTGCAAAGGCGACCCATACATCATCAGTGCCTTGGATAGAAGCACCAAGAATCTTTGGTGCAACAACAACATGTTAATGGTGTGCATTATATGCTGCTGTTCCAAGTTGTGCTTATTAGGTGGCCGGTAAGTATCTAGCGTATGTAGCTTAGCAATACTACCTTCAATGGTTGTGTTATCAATGGTTACTTGAGGCATTGTACTGACGTCGCCTGATACTGAGCATATGCTCTGTCGACGTGTCTGAGGTAAAGGAGTACCGCAAGCAGAAGCTATATGTCGCTGTGATGCTGCCCAAGGAAGTGCTTCACTTAGATGTCGAAAGGGCATTCCAGGCGTGTTGGTCAGTGATGTAGTAGTTGGAGTTTTGCTGCTTCTTTGAGACGATCTACGTGATTTAAACCTCAAACGTAGCTTAGTTCTGCGAGGATGGTAACGGCGTGAAATCGCAGGCGAATTCTGAGAACTGGGTGATTTGCTTAAATCACTAGTATCGCGATCCTCATTATCGGTGGTTTCATTCGAGCCAAGTAAATTGTCAGGTTTGTAGCTATCTGTAGGCTTGCGAGCTGATCTTCGATTCAACACCATTAGGCGCAGATATTGCGCCATTAGTCCTGGGCGTTGATGGTCTGTAGCTGTAGCTGTGCCTGCCTCTAGTGCATTCAGTGTCGTGGATGCTTCTGCATGTGGGTTTGTGGCGAGTGCTGCTGCTGGATCTGGCTGTAGTCGAATATGCCCAACATTACTGTGCATTTCGCCATAATGCATCTGATCGATAGGTTGCTGGTCAATGCTGTGTATTTGCTCAACAGCAGAGGTAAACAGTTGACCTATTGTCCTGCGCGTTCGAGACACGCCATTGCTTATTGTGTTTATAAATGCGTCTGATCGGTTTGCTGCTTGCTCTTGTAAATGTGTACTGGTACTGCTATTGACTTCAGAACTCGGCGAGCTGCCATCCATTGCTATTAACACATAAATAATTAGTAAATAAAGGGAAAATTTTTATTACATTCCTAAATAAGAAAGTTATTGATTGCGTGAGAAAATTTTACACCTATCGCTTTTCTCCATTCAAAGGACTCCGATAGGCAATCAATCGAAGGGCAAATAACGCTCCGGTGGCAATGCCGCATGCTACTCCTGTATAAATTATCAGTGACTTGAACCCACCATACACATCGACTAGAGCTGCCGCTACAGGCGTGCATACAAATATACCAGACATATACGCCAAAAACAGCAAACCCAAAATGCTGGATAAGCGCTGAATCCCAAAGTGGCTGGCAGTAGCCGCAGGAACAAGCGACACAATATTTCCGCTAAAGAACCCCACCACTACTGCTAGCCCAATGAGTGCACCAAGATTTTTAAACGGTAACCATAGTGCAAATGCGGCTATTAGGTATATCAATGAACTAATATACAGAGTATTATGCGTTCCAAATCGTTGTGCAGAAAATCCAATAACCACCCTTCCTATAATGCTGCTTCCATTCAGTATTGACGCAATATTGGCGCTCCAGTTAGAAGGCTCTTTCAACACCTCTACCGAATACGCTGGTATAAACAAGTAGAAACAATAATAAGCACCAGTACCAAAAGCACTGCCAATAAATAATAGAATAAAGTGAATGCTGCGTAATACCGTAAAGTCAATTATTTTTTCTCGCCGAGATATTTTAACACGCTTTCGCATTACAGTGCTGAATACGGCACCAACCACTGTTATAATTAAGCCTGTAATTCTCAGCGACCACTGCCAGTTTAAATGGGTTATCATAGCCCGGGTAGCAAACGAGAGACACAGCCCGCCTATAGATCCTCCAGCGGCTGCTATGCTTGTGCCTAGTGCTCGATGTTTTTCCATATACTGAGCGGGCAGACTCATGCTAGTTACCATAAGACATGAGCCACCCGCACCAAACAAGAGTCCTTGAGTAAATATTAGCGCAATTGGTGTATTGCATGCTGAGGCTATTAATAACGCCGACCCAGCAATAGTACTACCAGTAAGAACGATTATTCGAGTGTCGTAACGCTCAACTAGTACACCAGAAAAAATACAGCAAAAGCACATAAATCCAAACTGCAACGATCCAATCCACGAGAGTGTTGATGTTGGTGCATCTGGAAACACATTGAGATGGTATTCTTCATGGTATACAGAGTATGCATTGGTTGGACCAATAGCCATCATCAAAAGAACCATTGAACTGAATACAACCAGCCATCCAAACGCAGAATCTGTCGGAGGGCCATCTGAAGGTGATTTTGGTAAAATAGTTAAAGACATCTCACTATATATGAACTTAAATAAGAAAAATGTTGTGACGTATAAAGCTTACAACTCCTGTGATTAATTTTATAGACATAGACTAACTGCAACAATTTTTCCACACTAGATATGGAGAAGTTTTATGCGTGGCATACACCATGCATATAGCTGGCATACTATATTGAATTTGATGAGATTGACTATTCTGAAAATACACACGATCCCGTTAACATCCAGTTACAAATGCCTAAGGCGTTGCTTGTTGAATGAAATATTTATGTTGAATATACTAGGATTGCTGCTAAAAGCTAACCAAATGAACTTTAAGGTTTTTATTTCTAATAAATTAACCAGTCGCAGGGGTTTTTCGCAAAGTATACAGTATTTTCAGGTCCACGCCACTTGAGCACCGAACAACAAACTTAATTCAAAAAATTGTGAAATTCCCTAGACTACACAATATCAAAGCCTCGTTAACGCATAATCGAAATAGTCATTTTTCGACAAAAATGTTGTGTGAATGGAACTTGTATAATATAGATAAAAGTCTAGGAGAATCCCGGAAATACTTTTAATAAGGTGGAATAATTATATTGTACTAAATATTCACAGTCAGTAGCCGTCTTACTATTAGGAATAGCTTTGGCGTAGGATAAGCAATTAGACAAAGAATAAAGATGGCAATAGCAGGCACCAGCGTAATTACGCCGGTAAAAATAATTGGAACCATATAATCTTTGGACCCATCAACTAGAGCAGCTGTTACTGAAGTACAAACAAATATTCCCACTGCCTCGGCAACAAATAACAAGCCAAGCATGCTAGGCAACCGTGCTATTCCAAATATATTTGCAGTAGCTATAGGAATAAGTGAAACAATATTTCCACAGAAAAATCCCAACAATACTGCAGAGCAAATGAGTGTACTCAAATTTTTAAATGGTAGCCATAGAACAAAGGTACCCGCTGCGGTTATCAATGAAGTAATATACAAGGTGTTTAATGTTCCAAAATGACGAGCGCAAACTCCAAGTGCCAAACGCCCTAAAATGCTACTTCCATTTAAAATCGATGCAATGTTGGCACTCCAGATTGTTGGCTTGTTGAGAACTTCTACCGAGTATGCTGGCAAAAATAGATAAAAACAGTAGTAAGCGCCGGTCCCAAATACACAGCTAATAAATAGAAGAATAAAATGTACACTCTTCAGTGCAGATATGTCTATTATCTTTGCGCGTGGAGGAAGTTCTACTCGCCTTTTCATAATAGCACTACAAGCTGTACCAACAAAAAGAATTATGAACCCTGTAATTCGCAAAGACCAACGCCAGCCAAGATTATCGATCATTCCATTAGTGGCAAATGACAGCCATAGCCCTCCTGCGGCTCCTCCAGACGAAGCAATACTGGTTGCCAATGCCCGGTGCTTTTCCATATACTGAGCAGGCATGCTCAAGCCAGCCACCATAAAAGTTGAGGTGCCAATACCATAAATCACGCCTTGGATAAAAATAAGAGCAACTGGGGTGTTGCATACTGAGGCAATAATGCTGGCAGAGCCAGCTATCAGCGTGCTAGCAAATATGACCAGCTGCACATTATATCTCTCTATTAATATGCCAGTGAATATACAGCTAAAACATATAAATCCAAGCTGTAGAGAACCTATCCAAGATAAAACTGTGACAGAGGTCTCAGGAAAAACATTTGTACGATACTCTTCGTGGTAAACTGAGTATGCATTTGACGGACCTAGTGCTAGCATCATAAGCATAGTAGAGCCAGCGACTATAAGCCACCCAAACGCTGAATCAGGCTGAGGTATGTCTAATTCGGTAGCTTTACTGGAATCTGCAGAGGTAATAGTGGATTCTTTGCCTTTATCGTCCATGAATATATAAGTTTAATGTTGAAAATACATAGAAAATGATAGACACATTCATCTATATAGCTATTTGCAAAAGTGCTCATTGTATACCTTTGAGAATAGTGTTCCCACGATATATTTATAGCACTATTTTTGTACATTGAGTTACAACAAATTTATGCACAAAAAATAGCTGCTAGCTACTTTGTGCAAATTTAATGTACAAAACAGTAAATCTGAAACTCTTCTGTTTTTCACTGGCACAAGCTATAGCTATAAGTATACGCTATCACAATAATTGTAGTAGTACTGGATAAGGTTGAGTAATCAACTGACAGTTGTCTATAGCGAATGTAGGCGCTATTTACACATCTGCCACAAATAATACCAAGTGATCAATTTATATTATGATGTTTGATGGGAAAAGATATTGTCACTGTTTTACAACAATGAAGCCAGGTTTGTTTACACAAAGTAGCAGCTTTTCTATATTTTGATTGTTTTGAATGCTGCGTAAAAAATTGCTATCCTAGTATCTGTAAAAGACAGTAATTATATTACAATATGCTAAATTACAATACATTAGTTTATTGACTCTCAATAGGTAGATTTATACACTGGCCAAGGCATTACCGTATTAACACTATGGGCAAACAGGGACTGTTGGCCATTTGGGAACAAAATCTGGATCAATTTGATCTAGAACTGGTCGGATATCAAATAGTTCAATAAACTGCTGATCCATAGCTCGTGACTTTGGCGCCGAGTATCTTCGATACTCATCGAAAATGCTCGTGTTTGTCCACTCTTGCAGTTTCCGTAAACACCCAACCAGACATCCCGTTCGGTGTTTGCCCTTGTTGCAATGAATCAATATTGGATGGTTTCTCTTGTCCATCAACACCAACAATGCTTGACACATAACATCTTCCGGTATATCTGCAAATGGCTCTTTGTTCCCTGCCACCCCAAACTGAAATAGCTTAATGCCATGCTGCTCTAAAAACTTTTGGTTTTGCAACGGGTATTCCTCTAGAATCAGCGTCAGTATGCTTTTGAGTTTCAGTTTTTTCAAAAACATAAAATTACGTTTTTTGGGCATGCCACTTCGATAGATGTAAGGGCACACCATGGCAAAGTTCTCTGGTGGATTCAGCTCTTCTGGGAAATTTTCCATAGATAGTGGGTCCATGGGAGCTGGATTTGACGATAGTGACACAGGTGGTGGCGGAGTCATAACAGATATGCTTACTTGTGGACTCTCTGTCTGATCTGTTTGCTGGCTATCGCTTCGCTTATTCTCGGGCCACCCACTTTGTATACTGCCATTCTTTGCTTTGGCGTTGCTTGGTATTGATGCGCTTTGTCTTTTATCCATTAATCCTATTACCTTTTCACTAAACGCCAGCTGCTAAAACAGGCAGTTTAACAAAACTCAATTACAGAAAATATGGGATTTTGGAAGCTGATCAGTATGTTCAGCTGATTAGAGAGGTTGGATTACAGAAGATCACTTGTTAAATTTTTTTTAGTTTCTTCCTTATTCCTTATTGCTTAAATGACTGACGCAGTGCCAACATTCGGGCGGCCATGGGCAGCATTGCAACCCCCATTGAGCGAAGCTATTCTGGATGCGGTTTCAAGCCTGGGGTTTGAAAAAATGACTCCTGTTCAAGAAGGCACGATACCAGTGTTTCTAGGAAACAGCGATGTTGTAGTTGAAGCTGCTACTGGATCAGGCAAAACATTGGCATTTATAATACCGGTGCTTGAAATGCTTTTGCGTCGAAACACACAGCTGGGACACAGCGAAGTGGGGGCAGTTATCATATCGCCAACCAGAGAGCTAGCTAAGCAGATATTCACGGTGCTAGAGGAAGTTATAAAGCTAAGCAATTTGGAGTTTAAACCATACTTGGTTGTGGGTGGATCGACATCGGCTACCAACACTGCAGATGAGCTGACACAGATGAAAGAAACAGGGCCAGATATTCTGGTTGGTACGCCTGGGCGTTTAGAAGATACTATTTGTGGTCGACTAAAGCGAGGCAAAAAAACAAAGTCAGGAACAATCACTGCGACGGGTAGTGTGCGTGGACGGCCTAGCGTTTCAGCAGCCAAGCTTGAAGTTCTAGTGCTTGATGAGGCAGATCGCTTGCTAGACATGGGGTTTGAAGCATCGCTTACGGCGATATTTTCTTCCATACCTAAACAAAGACGCACTGGTCTCTTCTCAGCAACTATGAGCGAAGGGCTGGGCCAGCTGGTTCGAGCAGGGTTGCGTAATCCCGCCCGGGTGCAAGTCAAAGTTGCAGATCGGGATGGTAGCATTATAGAGCGGCGAATTCCATCCACGCTGTCCATAAATTATCTTATCTGCCCGCCTGACCGCAAGCTGGCTCAGGTTCTACGATATATTCAATGCAACAATGCGCAAAAGTACATTATATACTTTAGCACCTGTGCAGCCGTAGATTACTTTTTCAGGCTGCTGCGACGTATGCTGCGTCCATCTGCCGAGCTGGTTCCAGGCGGAAAGCAGGCTCTCAAGCAAGAGCGCCAGCGTTTAAAGCCTTTATTCAATGTCAGCTATCCAATATCAGTACACTCGCTTCATGGACAGATGGTGCAGAAAAAGCGTCAAGCGACATTTGAAGCGTTTTCAGAGCTACCATCAGGCGAAGCTGGGATTTTGTTATGCACAGATGTGGCTAGTCGCGGATTAGATCTTCCGGATGTTGATTGTGTAATTCAGTGGGACCCACCAACTGATCCCAAATCATTTGCTCACAGATGCGGGCGAACCGCAAGAGCTGGGCGTAGTGGAAAAGCTCTGGTGTTTATTAATCCGGGATCTGAAGAGGCCTACATTGATTTCCTTATGCTTCGCAAGATTCCAATGACAGCCGGCTCATATTTGCTTCAAAACAAATCTGGATCCATTGTAGAAGCAGACGTTGATATTGAATCTGACGATGAAATGTCCTCGCTGGATGAAGATGATCATAGTGACAACGAAGAAAGCACAAAGCCCAAACCCAAAAAGGAGCAAAAATTACCAAAGTTTCCAGCTGATCCAGAAAGCGACCAGTTGCTTGATATGGTGCGTGACATTGCTGCTGGTGATCGTGAAATATATGAGCGTGGCAAGCTGGCGTTTGTGTCGTTTGTACAGTCATATATGAAGCATGAGGCTATTTATATTTTCAGGGCTAAAGAGCTTCCGATCGTTGACATTGGCAGGGGATATGGGCTGCTGCACTTGCCCAGTATGCCTGAGCTTCGCGGCCGCTCACTCGACAAGTTTAAGCGCTATGAAATCGATACCGATACCATCCCGTATCTGGACGCCAAACGCGAAGAGCAGCGGCTGGTCCGGTTGGCTGCAGAAAAGGAAGCGCAAATGGCTCGCAAAGAGAAGAAGCCGCAAAAAAAGAAGAATGACGAAGCATGGTCCAACGCCAAAGAGGAGAAGGAAACGGCAAAGCAGCGCAAGCTAAAGCGAATCAAAAAGAGAGACGCAAAGGCATCTGCTGAAGAAGCCCGTTTGCTCAAGGAGATTAACGATCCAAAGCTACTGGAAATGCTGGCCAAGGACCCGCTTCTGGCCAAGCGCATGCTCAACCGTCGCGAAAAGTCGCTCAAGGATATGCGAGATATTGCTATAAGCAAACCCAAACTGCCTCAAGTCCGGCAGAGCCTAGAAGAAATCATTGATAGTGAGCGCCAACGTCGTGCTCAGAGCCACAGCTCCGATGACAGCAGTAGCTCTGATGAAGATGACTGGGAGGCAATTGCTCGCAAGGAAAAAATCAAAGCCAAGCTGGCTGCTAAGAACAAAAAGAGAAAGTTTACATTCGATCCTGGTTTTTCTGAAGGAGAAGACTGAGATCTATATTGCGCTTGCTTGGTGGCGAGCCCATAGAATATAAGCCGGTGTGTGTCCATGTTTGTAACTAATAAAGTCCTGTGCTGCACCCATTGCCACACCGCCCCACAGACCAAACATGCAAGCTCTTTTGGCGCTAGACTTTGGCAATCTCGCTACAACTGAGGCACCAATGGCGGTGGCCAGACTGGCAGCAACTGTACTGCCCATTTGTACTTTGCCAGCTACACGATCCATCATTTCTTCCATAGTTACAAAGGCAAAAGCACAAGCACCAATTTGAAGTCCATATCTTGACGCGCTTTTTAGTGAGCCCACAATTGAACGGTAGTTTTTCCATTTCTGATAAAAGAACCATCCCTGGACAGTTTTGGGCAGCCGGTGTGCTCGCTCAGCTAGATACTGCCGTCCTGCATGCTTGCCACCAATATATCCGCCAATTAGTGCCCCTGCACCACCTGATACCACCGTTGTTAGCGCAAGGCGATCCGCGAATCTCCTTCCATTGCGGCTATATGGCTGTGTATCACCAGACTCTGACATTTTTAAAGTATTTGATTCGAAATATTTTTTCTGAGGGTGTACAAGAAAAGAAATAAAAGGGATTGGCGAGTAAACCACACACTTATGTGTTTCCAAGTCCGCTTCTTATTTTCATTTTCATTTTCATTTTTTCTGTATAAAAAGCCAGGCTTTTGTGGCCTGGAGGAGGAAATTACTTGCCAATGGAGGAAAACAGACACTTGCAATACCTGAGTGAGTTGCAAAGGACCATACGCGAATGGCGGCCCTGGTCGTGCACGCTAGCAGAAGTAGCTGACAAGCTAGGCGTGGACCCTTCACGGGGTCTGGAGCATTTGGAAGCACACAATCGGCTTATTCACTTTGGCCCTAACGTGCCAGTAGAGTTGAGCCAGCGCCTGGGCCTATCACAGACGTTGTTGAAGCACGCGTTATCCCCGTCAACACTGCTGCTTGTAGTTATATGTGTACTCTATTTTATATGGGGCGATTTTGGAGATGCGGTAGTCGTGATGCTGGTAGCTGGACTTATTTTCATGTTTCGAGTCCATGCCGAGTGGCGTGCTGACCAGGCACTGGCTGCATTGCGAAACTCTGTGCCTGCAAACACGACTGTATTGAGAAGCGGGCGCGAAGGAATTGTGGCTTCAGATGAGCTGGTCTTAGGTGACGTAATTACGCTATCGCGAGGCCAGCTAGTGCCTGCAGATGCAGTGGTGGTTGTATGCCATGGTCTATCCACGGACGAAAGCCTGATTACTGGAGAGTCTGCTAATGTTTATAAGATGGCGCTAGATGCAGCTTATGCCGAGAACAATGCTAGTGCCCAAACCAACAGTAGTGGCGCTGGTAGGGAGCATTATCCGCTGCCTGGCGATGTATATACGGTGGCATCTGAAAGCACTAAATCCCTTGTTTATGCAGGCACCAGGGTTGCGTCAGGCCGCGCAGTGTGTATTGTTGTGGCAACTAGTCAATTTACAGAGGTTGGATCGGGAGTAGTTACCGCAATGCACAGCAGCCAATCAACATTCACTCCATTGCAATCAAGGCTGCAGCAGCTCACTGAACAGCTATCAGCTTCTGCTGCCTTTCTGTGCATAGTTATTGGCGTGGTTGGTTTGCTCAGAGGAATGGATTGGCTCAATGTTGTTTTGCTCACCACCAGTTTAATGGTGGCTACTGTGCCAGCTGCTATACCACTAGCAGCCAAAATGTTTTTAGCGCTTTGCAGTCGCAAGCTATCGCGCAATGGACTACTTGTACGCAAGCTACATGCTGCTGATGCGCTATCTTCAGTGTCAGCTATAGTAACAGACAAGACAGGCACTCTTACACGCAATCAACTAGTAGTGTCCTCGATACTGACTGTCACTACTGCAGATGGGGATGGCGAGGGTTTGGCTGTAGATGTAGTTACTCCCGAATCGGCACTGGCGACGGAACGTTCAGCAGCACTTGTAACTCCCTTGTATTGTGCATGGTCGCTATCAGTTGATCCATTGGAATCGCGACCACTGGCACGGTTGCTAGCTTCTGTGCGCCGAACTGCCACTGCACGGTCAGCTAGCAGCTCAACAATGGGTTCTTCTATACGAACCAGCAGCAGTCCTGAATGCGAAGAATGTCCGCAAGGATTTCAGCCTGTACTGGGGTTTGGTAAAGATTTTTTAAACACGGCAGTTTTGCAGAGCTTAGCTGGAGCAGAAGAGTCTGCTTTCCCTCGTGATCCGACAACAGATGCCATACCGCTGGAAACAATTACTCAGGTAGTCACAACGATATGCCAACGACTATCCATACCAGCAGGTGAGCTGGTATTTGACCCTACATTACGTATATCAGCATTGACGCGCTCATCTGCTGAGGCTCCTCGTGCGTATTCACCAAAGATGCAACCTAAATCAGCAAATACCTCTAAAAGTCCATCATCGGCTATGTCAGAAGATAAACCAGCTAGAAAACATTGGACAGTGGTAAAGGGAGCAGCAGAGGTTTTGTTGCCGCTGTGTAGCCGTGTATGGAGAGCCAAAAGCACAGGACTTCAGCTACAAGACAAGGACATTGACAACGGCTATGTTGAGGGGTTTGTGGATATTACACCGTCGTTTAGACAGACTATTTCGCGCAATGCGACTGATTTGGCCGTAGCTGGAAATCGAGTAATTGCTTATGCCATTGCCATTACTGATAAGCCGCTATTTACATCCGATGCTACAACCACCACTACAGATCATAAGCGTAACCAGCCAGCAGACAGCCCCCTATCAACCCATCAGCGAGATATTAGAGATAGCAATGCCTTTAGATTTCGAGATGCAAAAAGTCGGTCTTTAGGAAGATCTGCCAGAACTTCTACAAGAAATGACACAGATGAGAGCGCCAATGCCATACCGACGATTGAAGTGGCCAAAGGACGGCGTTTGCCACTGTTGCCTAGCGATATGGTGTTTGTTGGTGCATTTGCATTCTTTGATCCGCCACAGCAAGATGCACGACCAGTGGTGCAAGAGTGCCAGGAAGCGGGTATACGAGTAATTGTGGCCACTGGTGATCATCCTAGCACAGCTCTATCGGTAGCGAGCGCAGTTGGCGTTGTTGAAAGTCATATGTCGCAGCCAACAGGCTATGGAGCAATTGACCCGGCATATGAACGCAATCGCAACTTGTCGGCTAGCCTGGCAACAGCTCCCAGTGAAATACATGCAGTGACTGGAGAAATGATTGAGCGCAGCATTGCCAACCACTCATTCAACCAGATTATTGATGAAAGCAATGTGTTTGCTCGAGTAACGCCAGTTCAAAAGCTGCGGCTGGTGAATGCACTACAGGCACGGGGAGATGTAGTTGTTTTTATTGGCGATGGTATTAACGATGCGCCGCCACTGACTCGTGCTGATATTGGTATATGTATGAGTGGGCATCCCTCTACTGCAGATGTGGCTATGGATGCAGCTGGCCTGGTTGTTTTATCGGGAAACTTTTCAGAGGTCGTTAGTAGTCTCAGAGAGGGCCGCCTTTTAAAGGCAAACATCAATAAGGCACTGATATTGTATGCTGCCAGCAAGCTTACTCTGGTTCTGCTATTTCTGTTTATGGTTGCTGTCGAAAATATCAGCCCACTTTTGCCTGTGCAGCTGCTTCTGATTGTACTGTTTACCGATATTGCAGCCGTATGGGCATTTGTATATGAACCAGCAGAAGGGCGAGAAGCAGCCAATTCGCATATGCTGACGGCACAGCAACCATCTCTATTTGCCAACGCCCCTATGTGCCGTCATCGTCGCCGCTATCCCGAGCATATCGGTTATTTGAGCGATGACCGAGCCACTGACCAAGTAATAGTGGTATATGCGCTTCTCTTGTTTTTTGTGTGTATACTTCCGCTGCTAGTACCTTTTATGGTGCTTCCTCAATGGGCAATGGCGCCAGTTGCGCCTTCGATTGTGTTTTTGACCTGGGTATTTTCACATTCGCTGCTAGGCACATCATTGCGAACACAAGTGGTCCCTATACGTCATGTCCGGTTTTGGGAAAACACCCCAAGTGCTGTTTGGGCAATCTGTGGAGTGGTGGCGGTGGTTGTGAGTGTGAGTGTTCCTTTTAGAGGATTAGTAGGATTTGTTCAGCTGGATATTGCTGAATGGGTTTTAGTGATTGTTGCTCCACTTGTGCTATACTGCAGTCTGGAGGCATATAAGGAACTGCGGTTTAACACAAGTAATTCGCGAATATACTAATGAGTGTAGGGATATGATATGGTGCTGTGGCGGATAATAGGAGGTCCTTTCCAACCATTCGTGGATTATCAAATGAAAACTGATAGTGTAATCATAACCATAAATGGTTACGCAATAGCTCACTGCCCCCCAATCCATAGATTCGTCAGCAATTTGCCCCAATTTAGCTTGATAAAGAAATCCTAAGAGTGTTTTTATTAATAGAATATATCTTTGTGTATATATACTGAGCTGAAGACTCACTGAATTTAGCATAACTCTGCATTCTAAAGTACTTTGCACTCTTTTATCATGGAGAACAGTCGCAGTTCAGAGAATTATCACCATCCTGGATCTGGACAGAGATTATTGGCTCAGCAGCAAATATATTCCAATGAAAACTCTCCACAGCTGAATCCATTTTCAGGCATGCGTAACAAATCTGATCGTCCGCAGTACCATCCACTTCCTAGCGATCTCTCTCGTTCACATCGCCGTATTACTGCTGGCAATTTGCTACAAATTCCTGATTCATCCAACAACCGAGAAGAACCAGTCGATAAGCACGAGAAGCAGGAATTTGAATCACCCCCACTAGACCCTGCAGCACTAGCCACAATAGTCTCTTCGCCCACATCTTTAGAAAGCGATAATGACGGGCTATTTATCAGCAATATAAACTCGCCGATGGGCAAAACACCAGAATTTCCCGATAGTTCAGTTGCAACGCCGCAAGTATCGCCGCAAGCTAGTGGTACTACAACACCACACAACTTGAAATTATCAGATATGGCGAGCTCCAATTTCGATGCAAGTTGCTTGGCTACTCTGGGCAAAGATGCTAGCGGATCAATTTCCATTCGTGTAGATAGCCATAAACGTGCCAAGAACCTGCTGCGGCGATTGGAGGGCAAGGGAAAGCCCCAAAATGGCGGAGTGCTGGGAAATTTAATTCGCTTGCACAGCGTTATGACTGGGAATAGAAATGACAGGTTGTTAGAACGCAACGACAAACATATACACAAGCCGCACACCATATATTTACCGCAGAGCAAATCATGGACAAAGTTACCCAAAGTGGTTCAACAGTCGTTTCGGCATTTGAAACCAACGACGCCGGATCTCTTACGCCCTGCTTCTATGGTGGATGTGCGAGATGATCTACAGAGCACTACTAAATCATCAGGTCAGAAACTACCTAAAAGCATGTCGTCAGCACGTATGAGCGCTTTAATGATGACACCAGAAGCATTTGCTCGCAACGGCATAATTCCACCACCATCAACTCATAGCTCATTACGGATGAACGAAAAACTATCTTCAGGTTACTTTGACAGTAGCCATTTTACAGTTTCGTCTACACTTTATGACGAACGAGCTGAACTTCTTGATACTATTGCGCAGGTGCTAGAAAAGCAAGATTTTATCATGCATTTGGCGCGGGCATGGCATGCATTTGGCTCGCCTGTTCATCGCATGGAGGCCAATTTGCTTAACGTAGCTAATTACTTGAACATTGAAGCTTGCTTTTTCAGCGTACCGGGATTGACGCTAATTTCATTTGGAGACCCAGATACGCATTCTTCAGAAACTCATATTGTGCGAGCATCTGATGGCTACGACATGTACAGGTTGGAGCAGGTTAATCGCATATCACGACAACTGCGTAAAGGTAAAGCATCTGTGCACGAATCTATACGAGATATCGAGGCATTGATGGCTAAATCTCCGGTTTTTACTTGGTACTTGCGGCTTGGATTCAACTTTGTGCAGTCGTTTTTTGTATCTATGACACTGTTTCACGGCACATGGCGTGAGGCTGCACTTGCTGGTGGACTAAGTATATTTGTTGGTGCATTTGAGTTAATCAGCTCTCGCTACCCAACAGCAGGGTGTCTGTTGAATGTGGTGCCTCCGTTGATCGTTGCTTTGGTAACAGCGTTGCTTTCAGAGTATGTTTGCTTTGCAGCTGTGCCAATGGCAGCGATAATCAACTTGCTTCCTGGCTTGGGTTTGGCGCTTGCAATGATGGAGCTTTCGTCAAGCAATGTTATTTGTGGAGCAGTGCGGCTGGTTTCAGCAACCATGACGTCGTTTATGTTGGGCTGGAGCACAATTGTGGGCTATAATCTGGGGATGGCTATTTTGGGTAAAGAAGGAGAGAATACAGAGCTTTCCAATCAATGCTCAGGGTTGACCATGCTGTGGTGGATTTTGTTTTTGCCACTAACTACTACTGGATTCAGTGTATGGTTTAAAGTCCATTGGAAACAATGGCCGGCAACAATATTTGCTGGATCAATTGGACTGGTTGTTCAATCCCTTTGCAACCGAGTCCATGTCATGACAAACATATCTGCCGGGGTTGCATCCTTTGCAGTGGGCCTGTTTAGCAATATCTATGGGAATTTCACTCATTCAGCGTCCAATGCCAGTATTGTATTTGTTGGCATTATCCAGCTTGTTCCTGGGAGCACTGGTGTGCAGTCGTTTATTTCCTACATGTCATCCGACTCTTCTGCATCTACACTCACCATGAACATGCTTACTTCAGCAATTGGCATTGCTGTAGGCTTAATCCTTTCCAACAGCGCCATTTACTCGGAGCTGAAGCGGTTCCGTTTAGGGTCCTTTTAATATTTATTTAAAATTTATAATGTCCTGATAAGTTAACATCAAGCAAAAATGGATGAGTAGCCATGTTCTTTACCGCAAAATCGTCGAGACGCGTCAGCATCGGAGCTGGGACAATCAGCTCTGGCACGTTCTTGACACTGCACATTATGCTTGCGACCAATAAACTTGCCTTTTCAATTGGCATGAAGTCAGGGTTAAATGATACTCGAATGCATCTAGCTGAACAAGGCTGTTTCCCTAGAGACTGAGACAAGACTTGAGCTTCATTGTCTGGAGCTTCTATCTTGGTATTGAAATTCATAATATCGATCTCGCAGCCAGCAGGCAAGCTTGTGGCCATAGTGTAAAATTGCTCCATTTGTCTCAAGTACTTGATTTCTACTCGAGAGAGATTGGTGCAGCTTTTCAGCTTTACCAAGTCCGCTGCGCAGTCATAGATTACTAATATTCTTTGTCTACAAACAAAAGCATCGGTGAACAACTTTTCGGCATCATCATAGAATGCCTCATTGCGGTAAGCATCAATGATTGGTGCGTAAATTTTCAAACAGTCAACATTTCTAAATGCAAACTGATCCAAACATATCAACCGACCATTCAGACCACTTAGAACAACAACATCCAGTTCCTTTGGGAATGTAGACCTATGCAGGGGAGTGATGAAGAGTGGACACCCGTTGGCAGTTAGTGTTTTTAGTTTTGGAAAAGATAGCTTGTAAGGAAAAGCATGCCTATCAATATAGGCTGCGTTTGCTGGCAGCATTTCACCGTTATCATCTCTAAAAGAAACACTTAGATGGTTCAAATTCCTGAATACAATTTCGTTTGCATCTTTGGCAAAGAATTCCCAAGTAAACAATGGAGCTACATCAAATAGCTCCAAGGTTTTCAATACATCAACCGAAATTTTGAACTTCTGGGGATCCAAGTGGGCACACGAAATACTTAGCCTTGTTAGTGTATCTGTAAACTCTAACGGCTGTGTAGATGGAAGACCGTTAAGGCGAAGATCTATGAGACTGTTGGAATTGACTTTTATCAAGTCATAAAAGACTTGGCCTATGTCTTCAAAAATTGGATCAATCACTATTTTGTTTAAATGAGGCATAGCCATTGACAATATATTATAAAATTCATCTTCTTTTTTCTTATTATAAAATTTGGGTACTGATATCCCACTAAACTTGAACGAATTGATATTCCACTTTGGATTCATTTTAATTAATTCAGCAAACCTTTTAATTGTGTGTGATGTCATGTCAAATATATAATACATGTACATAAACGTTGCCATATGTGCATATCCACTTTCAACAGCAAGCTCAATGTTCTCTTGCAACAAATAATACGGTACATACTTGGTGGAGTGCTTAGTCCTTAATTCCTCACGTTTAGGATTTTGCTTAAACTCTACAAAGAGTTGGCTGTACACATAAGGCAACAGGGTAGTTCGCCACTTGCGACAAACATTTAATAAGCAAAGTTTCTTCTTCCATTCTGTCAAAGAGCTTGCAGGCTTTCCATACAAGTTAACCAGAATAAGAATGGTAATGTCATCATAAAGCTTGTTAAACATGATAAATAGCTGTTGGTAAAAGCAAATGAAAAATTATTGAGAAAATCTAAGTGGTGTTTTCAGGATATAAGAAAACAATTCAGCTTTTAAAGGTATGTCAAGACTTTATATTCATAAAAGAACTTAATACTTATAAAGGAGGATTGGAGGTTCTTTTGCAAGTAAAAGAAAAACTAAAAGGAGATAGTTGGGTGAAAAAAATACAGTTGGGGTTTGTACGAGATTAAGAGGTTTCAGTTAGATGAAATTATATGTGTATATACACAGCAAAAAGCTGGTACCTTTGGCATCCGCTTTATTGGCTTTATCAAAGATGTGGCCAATGGCCACTCACATTTTTGCTGTTTATGTCTCCTTTCAGATATTCCATCATGGTTAATCCAAGCTAGTTCACCAGTTGTAATATTAGATTCAAATAAAATTAGATGTTTGTTAGAAGATCTATACCGAATTAATTCTCGTTGACGATCACCAAAAGCACAATCACAAGAAGTCTTGTGAAGAACAACATGTGCATACCAGTACGGGTATCTACCAAACCGATACTATTAATCTGTGTTCCAGCACTGGCCATAGTTATATTTGGTGGAAGATGGTACATAATAATATTTACGAGCTCAATTGGACTGGTCGTTCAATCCCTTTGCAACCGAGTCCATGTCATGACAAACATATCTGCCGGGGTTGCATCCTTTGCAGTGGGCCTGTTTAGCAATATCTATGGGAATTTCACTCATTCAGCGTCCAATGCCAGTATTGTATTTGTTGGCATTATCCAGCTTGTTCCTGGGAGCACTGGTGTGCAGTCGTTTATTTCCTACATGTCATCCGACTCTTCTGCATCTACACTCACCATGAACATGCTTACTTCAGCAATTGGCATTGCTGTAGGCTTAATCCTTTCCAACAGCGCCATTTACTCGGAGCTGAAGCGGTTCCGTTTAAGGTCCTTTTAATATTTATTTAAAATTTATAGTGTCCTGATAAGTTAACATCAAGCAAAAATGGATGAGTAGCCATGTTCTTTACCGCAAAATCGTCGAGACGCGTCAGCATCGGAGCTGGGACAATCAGCTCTGGCGCATTCTTGATACTGCACATTATGCTTGTGACCAATAAACTTGCCTTTTCAATTGGCATGAAGTCAGGGTTAAATGACACTCGAATGCATCTAGCTGAACAAGGCTGTTTCCCTAGAGACTGAGACAAGACTTGAGCTTCATTGTCTGGAGCTTCTATCTTGGTATTGAAATTCATAATATCGATCTCGCAGCCAGCAGGCAAGCTTGTGGCCATAGTGTAAAATTGCTCCATTTGTCTCAAGTACTTGATTTCTACTCGAGAGAGATTGGTGCAGCTTTTCAGCTTTACCAAGTCCGCTGCGCAGTCATAGATTACTAATATTCTTTGTCTACAAACAAAAGCATCGGTGAACAACTTTTCGGCATCATCATAGAATGCCTCATTGCGGTAAGCATCAATGATTGGTGCGTAAATTTTCAAACAGTCAACATTTCTAAATGCAAACTGATCCAAACATATCAACCGACCATTCAGACCACTTAGAACAACAACACCCAGTTCCTTTGGGAATGTAGACCTATGCAGGGGAGTGATGAAGAGTGGACACCCGTTGGCAGTTAGCGTTTTTAGTTTTGGAAAAGATAGCTTGTAAGGAAAAGCATGCCTATCAATATAGGCTGCGTTTGCTGGCAGCATTTCACCGTTATCATCTCTAAAAGAAACACTTAGATGGTTCAAATTCCTGAATACAATTTCGTTTGCATCTTTGGCAAAGAATTCCCAAGTAAACAATGGAGCTACATCAAATAGCTCCAAGGTTTTCAATACATCAACCGAAATTTTGAACTTCTGGGGATCCAAGTGGGCACACGAAATACTTAGCCTTGTTAGTGTATCTGTAAACTCTAACGGCTGTGTAGATGGAAGACCGTTAAGGCGAAGATCTATGAGACTGTTGGAATTGACTTTTATTAAGTCATAAAAGATTTGGCTTATGCCTTTATGGGGTGTATCAATTGTTATTTTGGTTAAGTGAGGCATGGCCAATATCAAAGCAACAGAGAATTTATTCCTGTCTTCTTCGTTATTAAACCTGGATTCAAATGATCCACTAAACTGTACTGATTTGACATTCCACTTTGGGCCCATTTCAATCAAGGCAGTGAACTTTCTCATTGCCTCATCCAAATTTGTATTAAACCTATCTTGCATATATATGGAATTGACCATAGATGCGTATCCATTATCAACAGCTAGCTCAACGTTTTCTTCCAGCAAATAGTGTGGCACGAACTCGGTTAGTAGCTTAGTTCTCAACTGTTCCTTGCGCTTATGGTTTCGCTTAAACTCTACAAAGAGTTGGCTGTACACATAAGGCAACAGGGTAGTTCGCCACTTGCGACAAACATTTAATAAGCAAAGTTTCTTCTTCCATTCTGTCAAAGAGCTTGCAGGCTTTCCATACAAGTCAACCAGAATAAGAATGGTAATGTCATCATAAAGCTTGTCAAACATGATTAAAAAATAGCTGCAGAGAAGCAAAATGTAAATCCAAAGCCTTGCTTCCAACATATTGCAAAAAAATGCTTCTTTGAGACAATTGAGACTTCATTACCATAAAAGAAAATATTTCTATAGAGGAATTAACCTCCCTCCCCATCCATATTCATTAAAAATGGTTAAAAGGCAGTGGTCGCATTGGCTGCAGAAATAGAGACAGCTGTAGTTTGTACAGGGTTAAGAGAAGGGGATTTAGGCAAAAAGGCATTATACGTATACATGCACAGCAAAAATGGCTGGAAAAATACCATAGCCACCCAGAACCCCCAGTTTCGCAGAGCTTGCTGGTCATGAAGCCATCTCACTCGTTCAGAAAGCATAATAACCGGAATCTGCATCATCTGGGAGAAGAAAAACACACCATGGTTCCATCGGCGGCAAGCAACTACAATGGTGACTTCGTGGAGGATGCTGGAAAAGAAAAACGTCGCGGCCATTGCAGCAACAGATGGAGGCATGGTTTTTCGTAGCCGACGAAATAGCTGGCTACTTTCAAATCCATGGCTGTCCTTCCACAGCTCGCGGACAGGCATGTAGATGTGGCGGGCCAAAAACATGTGGACTGGCCGGTTCCACTTGCGGGAAAACTCGTCTAGCCCCCGGGCATTCCACCAGTCATCGTAGAAGCGACGGTCGGCAAAGCAGGTCAGCTCGGCAAAGCCGTTGGCTATGGAGTCGAATGTAATGAAAAAGAACAGGAGCCAACATGTGGCCATTGGCCCCATCAAATGGATGGTGGTGAGCATCAGCCCGACTTCGTGCATCCGTTCCAAATGGGGAATCATCAAGTGTGCCACCACAATATAAAACACAACAAAGATTCCAGCTGTCCCTGCCATTTTCTCTGCCACGTAGCCCCAGCGAATGCGTGACGTACGTGGATACTCTATTTCGTAGACCAGAGCCGGGCATAGCTGGAACATCGCATAGTTGCTCAGCGTCTGGGTTTCAGGAAACCGCGCTGAATACGGGCAAAGTCGAGAGTCCAGGGTCTTTATTTGCGCCTCAACGCCCTCTTTGCTGTGCAGTTTTTGTTGCGCTTTAAGTTCAAGTTGGGTTCGTAGATCGCCGGCAAGATGTCGATTGGTGCTCAGATACGAGTGCACTTTCATCCAGTTTACTGCTGTGTGCAGGGCAAAGAAGCAACGCTGTGTCCATGGCCAGCCACGCGATCCCTGCCACATGTACCAAAACACGAGCCACCCAATCTCCGCCACTGCCTGGACTCCCATGGCCTGCAGCCTCCGTGGATCCAGAAAGCGCGGCTGCCAGCGTCCTATCCAGAGAATACGGACAAGCGGCACGACAAATGCAGTCGAAAGCACCAAGCCCAAGTCGCTGAGGATAAGATCCGTACATTGGCTGAATATCAGGCCGGCTAGCCCACGCGACAAAAACTCTCCGTTATCTTCGTAGTGTGAAAGCAGCAAAGATACCAAATAAGCGCCCACTATGGTCCAAAAACACGTCACCAGTCCGCGGATTCTATCGCTTCCCTGGTACATCAGCTCTGTATAGTCCAGAATCGACGTGCGTGGGCGGAAGAATATCCCATGCTCTTTGGACTCTGGCTCTTTTGACGGATAACCTGTGGCAGCACAATTTTTAAGTTGCTGATCGGAACTATCTTCCAGTGACGTAACTTGCCGGTCTTTGCGGAGAGAACGGCGTAGGGATGGCGTAAATACAGGTGGCGGACTGCCGCTGGCCATGGCATCTTTAATTTCCTGTCGCGTCATTTGTGGACGAAGGCGTGGAGAATCGTGAGAAGATGGTGGGCCGTTAGCTATTTGAGGAACAAACATTACAAAATATTGAGGAAAAAAAAAAGACTTGAAGAAAAAGTTGCCAAGCCCAGGGCCTTTTTACCCTTGCATAATTTGCCTAGAACTTGATGCGGATTTTTTTTTTTTTTTTTGGAATTTCAGACGAAATATACTTCCCCTCTTTATTTCCTGACCTCAACGTCATCATCGCTCTTGTTTCTAACCTCATCTGGGATGAAGGAAGAAACTCAAAAAGCCACAGCTGAAAAATGAGCCGACGGTTGAAATGATCCGATCTCCCTAAAAGCTACGTTTTTTTCTCTTCTACGCTTATCGTCCTTGATTTTTCTTTCTATTTTTTTATTTTATTTTTTATTTTGCATAAATGGGCCTTGTTTCAAAACGTAATTTGTTTCTTAAAGTCGACCTTGATGAGCCTCTATCACAAGCGCATATCGGGCTGTTGCGTGAAGCTACCAGTTCAACTACAAACGATCTAACTGTCTTTATTGCACTAAGCGACATCAGCCATATTGACCATGAGACAGGGTGGACAAAGATGCAGCGACGGGTAGCGGAGCTTTATGCCGTTGCTGCCGGCCAGGCACTGCTAAAAGAGTACCCGCTTAATATTGATGTTGTACCGCTAGATTTTTGCGCATATTCGCCCGAAGATATGGATCCATATTCTAATTGGCCAACAGCAGCTATATCCAGCGGTAAGTGTTGATTTTTATCAGTGTCTATTGTGGAGTGTCTATTGTTAATTGAGGGTAGGTTAATTCGGTAGATTTATCAGCAGTTCCGGGATGGTGGCCAGCAGAGATGCACAAGCATATATCCCTGTATGACCAGCCAGGCAATGTGACGCCAGCCGTGCAGCCAAATCAGTCGCTATCTTGCTCATCACGCACAGAAACGCCCTGGAAATCACACCCGCATGTAGCCGTGGGCGGCACATTTGACCATTTGCATGTAGGCCACAAGATTCTGCTAACAGCAGCCGCAATGGTAGCTACCAAGAGAGTTGTATGTGGCATATCAGCCGATCGGCTTTTGGAAAGCAAAAAATATCGTGAGCTATTGGAACCATATCGAGACCGGGAGCTGCACGTGCTTTTGTTTTTGCGCAAGATCCGCAAAGACCTGATTGTTGAGCTGGTTCCGATTTCCGATCCATATGGGCCAACAGCAGTGGATGCGTCTATCGAGGCACTGGTGGTGTCGCAGGAAACGCTGGCAGGATCGCAGTCTTTAAATGTGCGTCGCGAGGAAAATGGTCTTCAGCCTATGAAGCTGATGGCGATTGATCTGGTAGCCACACTGTCAGAAGCCGATAAGCCACAGTCGATGCAGGCACTTGCAGAAAACACGGCATTGAAAGTCAGCTCCACGGCAATCCGTGCAGCATTGTATGAAAAGCAGCAGCGTGGGTCCAGTACTTATTAAAATGGTCTATAAGAGATATTTAATACAAAAAGCAAAGTCGCAGAAAGAACGGAAGATTGAAGTGCTAGAGGGAGTTGTTATCGACAAGTCGCAAGTAGGCATTTACCAGATCGTCATTGCTAATGGTAGTAGAGCGAAGAGAATGGAGGGGAGCCGGCTTGTGTTGTGGCCAAACGATGTCGCTAATCTGCTGGCCAAAGCCAATTGCTGAGGAGGACTGTGCCGCAAGTAAAGTCTCAGACAATTCAGCGATGCTTTCAGCAGACAGAAGCACAATGGCAGGCGGCGAATCCGATGCTTGTTTGGTGGGGGGAGAGGCACGAGGAATCGCAGAACAGAGTCTGGTGGCGATTTCGCCGATATGCGGTCTTATATCGGTGCCGCCTAATAGGCCAGCAGCGCTATCCCATGCCCGGTCAATAGCGTTGTCTGTCTCTGGCGCAGCAGCATGGGGGTTTGCGGGTAGTTTGGGATCAGATATCCAGTCGAGGATCTGATCAGCAATGCAGTGGGATGAACTGCTTAAAGGCAGCGGAGTGGCAATGGTGTTTCGACGGGCTTTAGAGGATTCTGGCTTGTTGGTATTGAGGACGGGACGCAACGGGGGCGCTGGCTGAGATGTAGTGTTGTTTGAATTCGGCTTTGCTAATAAATCTGCACCTGATGCTGCGCTGCTTTGGAGGAATTCGCCAAACTCGTCATCGTCCTCGCTACTTTCGGTGTGCTTGTTGCTGACGGTGGCAAGATTGAGGTTGGATAGCCTCTGGGAGAGATCAGGGAATTTGGGTTGAGGCTGTATGGCTGATGTTAAATTACAACTGTTCTGATCATCATCACCAAGCAGGTCTATTTCCATTGCTTATAATTCCAAAACTTTAAATAAAGCAGAAAGCTTTGCGCTTTTCTGCATTCAAAGGCTGGGAGGGGAAAAAGATGAATCTAAAGGTATAAGGTGTTATGGGTGAGTGACATTACACAATGTTTTTGATTTCCAGCAAATTGGATATATATTGATCAGGATGCTGAGCAGCCAGGCGAGCAGCATCCTGGGTACGGCAAACAATACGGGCAGACATGCCGAGCTTGACAGCCGGGTCATAGTCCATCTCCTTGCTATCGCCTATATGCAAGGCATCGCAAGCAGGCACGCCAACCGCACCCAGAGCAAGCTCAAATATCCGCAGATCAGGCTTCTGAATCCCTACTGTTACACTTTTCAAAACAAAGTCAAAATACGACCGGATACCCAAATGGCTCAACACCCGTTCGGCAGCCTCATCCATATTGGAAATAACGCCCAGCTTGACGCCCCGCAGCCGGAGGTATTTAAGGATTGGCGGCACGTCGTCGAACATCTTGTATCCCTCGGAGGTGTTGAAGCGGTCTATAAGAGACTCTCGCGCTGCCAGCAGCTTGGGACTGTTGTTTAAGAGCGTGGAGGAGACGCCTAGGCTTTCCCATGTCTTGTTGATTACCAAGCGCCACCACTCGCGGGAACGCATTAGCCCGAAGCCGTAGTTTGGATAGTGCACGCGCATATGCCTCATGGCTCGAGAAAAGCCCTTGCGTACTTTCTGGTAGTCCACGGAAACTCCATGCTGGTGAAGCGGCGCCGAATATGTCTTTTCGATAGGCTCGCACGGCGTGTATAGCGTATCGTAGAGGTCAAACGTTACCAGGCGGATATTAGAAAGTCTTCGAGACATTGTGTTTAAAAAAAAAAAAAGACACAGAGAAAGAAACGAGAGGAGGTTTTTGTCTAGACTTAAGCATCCGCTGATAATTATGGCTCTGAATAAAGCATGCATTATTCTTTTTGCACTAGGATGGATGTATTAAGATTGAAACGGGGGGAGGACAAGAGATACTGGAAAAGAAAGCTGAGGATTAAAAAGAGAAATGATAAAGCATGGAGAGATAAAGGTAGCACTTAGAACCCACTGAAAATGTTCTTCTTCTTGCCCTTGGTCGGATGCTGCTGCTCCATCGGAGTAATGGGGCGGGTGGAAGCCTCAGCCCGCTTCTTCTTGTCTTCCAGCTCGGACCTCTGCTTCTCCAGCACCGTCTTCATCTCCTTGTGGCGGGCATACAGCTCCTCCTCGCTCTGCTTCAGCTTGGACTCCTTCTCCTGGACCTTTTGCTGGAACACCGCGGCCATTTCGGCCTCCATCTTCTGCATCTTGGCCTCGTGCGCACGCCGCTCCTCCTCCATCTGCACTAGCGGGTTGAACTCGCGGAACACGTTGTTGTCCTGCACGTGGCCCATGCTCAGCAGCTTCTGCGTGCGGTAGTTCTCGTAGAGTACCATGTCGGTGGCATCCTTCAGCTCCTCCATGTGCGAGCGCAGGAGCATCTGCCGCAGCTTAATAAAGTCGTTGTGCTCCTCGTTCTCGACCTCGATGATGCCCCAGGGGTAGCGGCGCCCGCGCACCATTGTGCCGTCGGGGCGCTCCACCAGCTTCTCGCTGCCCACCACCGCAAAGGGGATCTTGCTCAGGATCTCCCGGTTCTCCGCCACCGTCTCGGGGTCGTCAAACTCGTCCGACACCGGCTTGAAGATCTGGATCCCGTGGTAGTTGATGTCGGCCAGAATCTTCGCCTTGAACTGCTCCAGCTCGCCGGCCGTCAGCGTGTCTGCCTTGGCGATTATCGGAATCAGATTGACCTTGGTGTGCAGGCGCTTCATAAACTCGATATCGATCACTCGCAGGCTACATTCGGAAGACATTTAGGCAGCAGCTTGCAAGCGGGCGCCACAAAGCCGACAGGTGGCTGCCCCTAAGCAGAAATGCAGTGGCACCATAGATGAGTACTTACCAGTGGCCCGTGGGCTTGATGAAATAAATGACGGCGTCAATGCGGTTGTCGCTGATCTTGCTGCGGTTGACGCGGTTCTCCTGCGCCAGATAGGCGTCGAATCGCGACTCGATGTTCTCCAGGATCGGCTGCCACGCGTCCTCGTTGTTGATAGAGTCGCCGAACCCGGGCGTGTCCACGACCGTCAGCCGCAGCTTGACGCCGTTCTCCTGGATGTCTGCGCTCATCGAGGTCACGTCGACGCCCTTTACCGGCTCTGCGCTGGGCGGCATCTCCTCGCGATCAGGGAATATCTTGGTGTCAAACAGGGTGTTGATCAGCGTGGACTTGCCGATGCCCGATTCGCCCACCACCATCAGCGTGAAATTGAATCCGCGCTTCACCGACCGCCGGTGCACCTGGTTCGGGTAATTGGAAAACCCGACGTATCCGTTCATCTTCTTCTTCTGGACGCCCGAGTTGCCTGATGTCGACTTCATTTGCTGCTGTACTTTGCGTTATTGTCCTTTATAATAACAACCTATAAATCTGCAACAGATATTAGAATATACGTAGAAATGGAGAAAAGACGAAGGGGGAGAGGAGTATTCGTAAAGAAGAGGAAAGGGGAAAAAAAATAAGGAGTAAAAAGGAAGAAAGAATGTAGGGATGGAGTATATTTTGTTTTTGTATGGCCTTCCTAAATATCAACAATTGAGAGCCCGCAAAATGATATGAGGGCATAATCAAAACAGTAAATTACAAGCACATTGGTGGCTGTTTCTAAAAGAAACCTTTCAAGATAAACAAAAAAGAACGCCCACTCTGAATCCAAGGCTTCTTTTTTGGCTGGCTCCTTATTTTATACACCTTATGAGCCTTCAACAATATCAAGACCGATGGTCTTTTTTCATCAGGTCCTGTTTTTGGCCTGCAAGGAAGCTGCAGCTAGCGTGCAAATCCGTAGGCTTCCCAAAAGCTAAATATAGTACTGACCTTTAAATTTTTCAAGCTTTAAATATACCAATTGCAAGGCTGGCTTAGCTTTATTTTTTTCAATGTATAAAAGCAATAGAGATTGAACTGGCTGGCGAGGGAAAAAAGAGGAAAGCAAGTGTGTTTTCTTAGCCAAATATTGTAACAAGAAGGATTGAGAATGAAAGAGAGAGAAAAGCGACTACTGTTTAGAAGAAAAACTGGAGAAATAAAAACCACAGTATGATTTTGCCAGCTATGCGGGGACCAAGCGTTAGGGGGAGGTTTCTGGCTATGGCAAAAGAAGGCTGAAGTTTGTGTAAACCGGGTCAATAAAGAGTATAAAAAGACAATTGAATATTAGCCGCAATACAAGCCTCTTGCAAGGACCCATCCATCTTTCCTTCAACTGCAGCAGAAAGTGAGGCTGGAATATGCAGCTTTTTTTTTCTGGCCGAAACATCCCAGCCTGGTTTCTCGGTTTCACTGCTTTTGCTTACTCCGCAAATGTGATATCGAGAAAAAGCAACGTTCTCCACACCACTTTACTTTTATTTTTTCTTTGCTTAGTAAAACACCGCCTGGTTTCTATAGACCTTTTCAATCTCATTCTCTGCTGCAAATGTTGCTCAACGTTTGCAGAGTGGCGCAAAGCGATATTGTTTGCTAAAATAACAAGTGCAAACAATTTATTATTGTGAGGATGTTTACAAGTTTTTCAACTTTTTATGGAGCCACAGAAGAAGGAAACAAAAAAAAAAGCAACCTGCATAAACAAAGAAATGGTGATTTAGATCAAAGATTCAAAGAAGCTGGCTTGAGGCAGCACTGTCCGCAGGCAACAAGGGTTGCTGTGGCAGCGGGGCATTAGAAGACAGAGCAGATATTTGGGAAAAGGAAGAGGGCAGCCCAGTATCGCCCGCAACCAGCCGTAATCTCGCCACCTCTGCCTTCAAGTTCTCCATCTCGATGAGCGTATCGTCGACCCAGCGCAAAAAGCGCGAAAGCAAAACTGGACGAGCCAGCTCCCTGCCATCATCGCTATCCATGTACTCCTGCGGCAGCATGCGTTTGAGGAGATCGAAGTTTTCGCGCATGGCATCACGGCGGCGCTGCTCGGAAATCCGCTGCCATTGGTTGCTGGACTCAGCATCCAGGGGCTGGGATAAAAGGGGGTCGTCGCTAGCCGTGTCGGTTGATGACACGCATCGCCGTTTGCGGCGGCGAGATTGGCTGGACTTTGTGCTTGGTCGCACGAACAGCAGCGGGCGGGCCCCGGCTGCTGCCAACTGTCGGTCCACCCGGTGTGGAAGCAGTGAGGATATCATTGATGACGTCATGTTGCCCAGCAACGGCGTGCTGGCTGAGCTGGCTGTCAACCCAGCCGCGTCTTTGGTGGTGCCTGCCGGGCTCGGCATGGCAGTCTGCGCAGCGCTGCGTTTTCGTGCGTACTGCCGTTTTCCTGGCCGTTCTTTTGATTTGGCCGAGGCGGGATGCAGAGACAGCAGGTTTTGGCTCATTGGCTGGTCTGGGCTCGACGAGTCCGTTGCCTGCAGCTCATCAGCAGCGCTGTAGTTGACTATCTGGCTTATGCCTGTGGTTGTATTGGGATGCGTGTAGATACCCAGGAGGCTTTCCATTGATCCTGATGATCCTAGAAATGCTGCTGTCGATGCTGCTGTGTCTGCAGATAGGTGCTGGGCAGCCATGCTGCTCTGGCTGGTCGCCGTGCTTGTGTGGTATTCAGACGGGATCTTGGGCAGAATCCCTTGCTGCATAAACGGCGCGCTCATTGCTGCCTGGGGCTGTACGGGCGGGTTGATGGGGATTTCAAACGACAAGTTGCCCAGCGGATTGGGCATGCTGATCACCCGCCGCCCTCCGCTGTCGTATCCAATCTCCAGCATATCGGTCAGGGCTGGATTATAGCTGCCGCTGCTGCTTTGGGCTCCAATAATGGCGTTAAGGTCCTTGGTCCCGGCCATACTGCTGGGAAACGGACTTGCCCCAGTATTTCCTAATCCCTGCTGAGGCTGCTGGCCTGAGGCTAGCTGCTGCGAGAGAAAAAACAGCGATTTTGAGATATTGTCTGAGTCGCTATCTGACGACATTGCCGTGCTGACTGTGCGTTTTATTCCGCAATGCGCTTGCGATTCGTCTGCACTGCTATTGCTGTTGATGTGCGTCGAAAGCGATGGCGCTGTAGACTGTGCTAGCATCGAATTCATCCAGTTCCGTGCAAACTGTGTTGAATAGACCTGAGATGCAAGATTGCCGCTGCTGGTAGCTTGCGACAAACTCGGCTCGGATGTTTGTAAGTCAAGGCCTAGTGATCTTATATTCCCTAATCCCTTGTATAACGATGAATCGTCTGGATTACTCAGCTGGTTATTTGATGCTGCTGGCGCTTGTGTAGAATTATCGGCACTAGAAGAGCTATTTAAAATGCTGTCCATATCTCTTCTAGCTGAAGGGAAGGTTTTCGAATAGAAATGATATGAAAGGGTGAATCGGAAACGTAAATGAAGGTAGGAAAGGAGGTCTAGCAGTACATAGAAGCGGGATAGAAGGGATGAGAGAGAAGGGAAAGGAAAGTGCGCTCTAGGGAGAATAAAGGGGAGAGAGAAGGAGAGGAAAACAGGAGCAAGGTAGCGGCTTAACAGGGAAAAGGAAAGTGTAAAAATTATAAAGGAACCAAAAGATTGTGCCCTAGGTTTGATAATGTTTATTTGGTTTATAATTTTCTACAGCTACGTAAAATAGTAATTATTTCATTAGTTTTGATATAAAATTTAAATACATTGGGGGCTGTTACCGTGGCAGGCTATAGAAAAAAGGTAACGGCAAAACTGTCATTTAATATTTTTGCATCTCAGTTTATACATTGCCAGTTATGTAAACACTAGCAATACAGTAGTTTCGCCTTTTTTTTTGTAGCAACGTTTCTAGGAGTACTATTGTCGTAACAGTAACCTATTAATAAACAATAACAACAACAATCGATTAAAAATATTTAGCCGGTAGGTGGAAAAATAATAAGGCAGTAGAGATTTTTCTTGTTGGCAATAACAGAAAAAGCTTTAGTCTTTAAACACAATCTTTTGAAAAAACTGCTGAGGAATAACCCCAGAACTACCCAGTCCTTCAGACAGCACAACGCCATTGTCGCTCTGGTAAAACTCAATACCTGCATCCAATGCCTTTGTCTTGTCGATGTAGATAAATGTGTCGGCGGTGGCCCGCATGCCACTAATCACTTGTTTATTGGCAAATAGTCCAGTGGCAAAATGAATGTGGTTTCGGTTCATTTTGGATAGCCCCTTTTCTTTAATTGCTGGTAGATTCCGCTTGAGCGTTCCGTGGACTATGCAGTCAGGCATCGTTTCCCGAGTAAGCTTGACTAGAGGCAGCTTTTGCACATTGATGCTGTGGCCTTGCGATGCCCGGATATACCACGGTGAGTCTGGTCCTTGCTCTTGAAATAGAACAAAGCGCTTTTTGTCATTGGTATCGACAATGTGCTTTATTTGCTCAAAAGGCACTTGAGCCAGCTTGTGGTGCTTTTTGAGCTCGCTCAGCGCAATGCTGCCGTCATCTCGCATGTGCAGGCCTTCTTTGGCTGCGCCATGGCGGAGTATATACGATAAGAGTTTGGACAGCTTGACGTCAGGCGAATCATTGTTGGGCCGTCTGCCTCTGGAAGCAGTAGTAGATTGCGATGTCATAGTAAACGGTCTATAAAATTTATACAGTGGTATGGTCCTAGTAAAGCATACGCCAAGTAGCATAAAATAAAAAGAAAAGGAAAAAAAGAAAATTGTCTTCTGGTATGGGAGGGGGCAGGCCATAAAATATTTAAAGCATCGACTGCGGTTTTTCAGTCTTCTATGTCGCTAAGAGTCATAATTTCATACGCGGATTGAATCTCCTTGATCTTCATTCCAATGCGAGTTTCCACCACTTGCTTATCAGCTGCTGACAGTCTGTCGAGCAACTTGGCATACGCCTGGGCCATTTCATCCACGGCTTCATGAGCGGCCTTTTTATCTTCATTGTAGTAGACCGAATTACGCGACTCCATAGCAAAGTCCATTTCGTCTTTGGCCGTGGTGGCCAAGTCGGTTATTGCTTCGATCTCCTTGTCCAAGTCCGGCTTGTCGTGGTAGCATCGCTGCAATGGCGGTTGTGTAAGCGGTCCCCAAACTGCTGCCTTTGTCAAGCGATACGCAAACAAAGCCCGCAAGTGTGTGGATACCAGCTGTTTATACATTATTTGGGTTGCGGATAATAAGCACAATAGAGGCAATATTAGAAGCAAGCGGAGAAGAGAAGGAAAACAAAAAAGTGGAGATGAAGAAAGCTATTTGTACCATATCCAAAAAAATCCCTGTTTTATTATCTACGCTGCGTATTGACACCCAACAAAACTTCTCTCTTCTGCCAAGTGTAAATAGACTTTGTTTCCAATTACCTCTATTTCTTCTATTTAGCATATATACATTCTTCCCTTTTGACATTCCGCACATTAAAACACCTTTTTTTTTTTTTTTTGCATATTCGCTATTGTAAACAAATGCCAGAGAAGGCTGGGGACGGCAGCGCACCTATCTCGCCCAGCAAGCTGGATCGGTTTCTGAGCAAGCTGGGCCGAACGATGGCTACTCCTCGAAGTCATATTCGCTCTCGTCGCGGTGTCTCACCAACACCGCAACTGGACTTTTCTATTGGTCACGCAGGCACCAGCAACCACCAGCCACACGCAGCAGCGGCAGCGGCAGCAGAGGCGCTAAATGCTTCTATTCGCACCGATACCATGCGCAAACGCGAGCGGGTAGCTGAGCTCCGGAGACAGCGGGAGCAAAAGGAACGCATTCAACTACAGCGCCGATCCCGCGCAGTTGCTGCCAGTCCCGGCAATGTGATGAGCGGAACCAACATAGCAGCCATCGCGGCTTCAGGGTCGCCAGGCGGCCAGCCCGGCAGCTATGCTGAGCCGCTGTCTCTTCCGCTCGGCAGCCTTGAAGATATGGCTAAATCCGACGAGTTTTTCAACGATCCGCAGCTGGATCTGCTTATGCATCCGCTGGATCCCGAGTCGGCAGTGGCAGGCATTGATCTGGTACCGCCATCACAGCGGGCGCGCGAGCAGAGCAGGCGGCCAGCATCGTCGATGCCTGCTGCGCGTGGGGCAGCCAGGACGCCGGCCAAGGATGAATTCGACTTCACTATCAACATTCCGTCAACAACGCTGTCGCCGCTGGTTCCTCGCGGCTCAGACCGGCGGCAGCGGGCACGGGCAGCGGTGTTTATGGCCGACGACGCGGCAGCCAATGCCTGTGCAAACCGGGGACGACAGGGACTGCAGCCTCGCTCGCCGGCAAACGTGGCAAAGGTGGCTGACGACGCACAAGCAAGCCGCGACGTCTATCAGCAGATTGAGGCCGAGATGGCGCAGAACAAGGCGCTGAAGCGGGAGCTGGCTCAGCTGGACGCAACTGTCAAGGCGCTGGAGCGGCTGGTCGTGGCGGGCCATTCGCTGCGGGAAGCCAGCTAATTTCCAGCTGCAAGCGGTGCATCTGCAGGAAGGCTGTCTCTGCACGCATATCTGCAGCTGCAGCTGCAGCAGGAACATTGTATGTTGAGAGGCAGATGTTTATGCACGGCACTCGAACAAGTCTCGGAATTCTGGGCTACCTTTTTGTCTCCTCTGCTGCACGCAAAGGCTAATCTGCTAATCCAGAGATCATTTCCACCCAAGAAATTTGGGGGGGGGGGTGGAACGGGCAGGGGGAAATGACCAGGTGCATCCTGTGTATAAAAGGCGCTCAACGCGGACTTGCAGGACCAGGATCTTCTTTTTTCTTCCCCCGACCTTGAGGGCTAATCGCGTTTACTTTATTTTGTTTGCTGTTTCAGGATTTTCCACAAGCAATTCTCGTGGTAAGCAAAGAAATAATATGGCGGATTTATCCGTAGCAGAGGGGGCGAGCTGGCTGTAGAGTGGGCATGCCACGCCACCCAGACTTTTCTATTGACAGCGCGTACATTGAGCTTTACCTTTTTATCTTGGGGAGTGTTAATCTTTCCCTTCTTTTCCTTCATGCAAAATTTTTTTCTATTTTGACAGAATTATAAATTGTAGCCATTTGCTCGACACACCTTATATTTTATTCTTGTAAAGGCTGGGTGTGCAAAGTAATATTCTTTTTTAGCCATAAAAGGGCAGTGCCAAAACTCCCAAGACTTTTTTTTTTGCCCGGGTATTAAAAGCTGGTTGAATTAGTGGAGTTTTCTACGGGGGCGCGTTAGTCTTGTTTTTTTTTATTATTTCCTGAATCGGGACTACCCAAAAAAAAACCTTTTTTTTTTTAAAAAAAATGTCGAACGTTTATAATCATCGGCAGATGGTCCCATCTGCCCCGCTGTCGACGCGAGTGACCGAGCTGCTGGACGCGCTTAAGAACGAGTATGACTCGCTCAATCAGGAGGCCTCCAATATGCGGCTGTTTAAGGACGAGTACGAGCAGCGAGGTAGGTAGTTCATTTCGTATGATGTAATTTCTCAGCAAAGCTAAATTGGCCATTCATATGTAGTCAACAGCCAAATTAACGAAATCCAGGCTGTTCAGCAGAACCTGTTTGAGCTGGAACGCACACACCACAAGATTAGACAGCAGTATGAAGAGGAAATCATGCGCCTGCGTCGAGAGCTTGAGGCTCGGGGCGGACCGCCTGTGACGCCAAGCCCGTTTTTGCAGCAGCTGCCGCCGCAGCACCACCACCAGGCACCGCCTCCTTCTCAGCAGCAGCAACAGCAGCAGCATCAGCCGCCTCCGCCGCCAATGAGCCAGCCCCATAGTGCTGGCATGCCGCACGGCCCGGGTATGTATACGGGAATGCCACCATCATCAGGCCCGCATGGCGGCCCCAACGGCTCAGCCATGCCGCACGGGCAGCCGCCGATGGCTGGCGAACCGCACCCCGGCGCATACATGGGACCGCCCGGGCAGTACCCGCCTGGCGGCATGCCTGTCAATGCGCATGGGCAGCCAATGACACCGCAGCAGCAGGCGGCTGGTGTCAAGGACCGCAAGCCCGTAATGACGCCGTCACAGGGGATGCCGCAACAGCAAGGCGGGGTTCCGCCGCAATCGCAGGGGCAAGCAGGGCCATCGCAGATGGGCAACCGGCAAACGCCGACGCAGTCGCAGCGCAGCGCATCCCTGGTGCCTGCACGCGGAGCCGCAGGCAACAACCAGCTGGCAGACATGGATCCCGAGACTGTGCCAGCCAATATGAAGCGTGAAGGCGCGGACTGGTTTGTCATATTCAACCCAAAGATGCCGCGGATGATCAATATCGAAAACGTCTATACGCTGGAGCACAAGAGCGTGGTGTGTTGCGTCAAGTTTAGTAATGACGGCAAGTATCTGGCGACTGGATGCAACCGAGTGACGCAGATATGGAATGTGGCGACGGGCGCCAACGAGTGCGTGCTGGCAGACGAGGCAGCCACAAAGAACGGCGACCTGTATATCCGTGCAGTGTGCTTTAGTCCCGACGGCAAGTACCTGGTGACGGGTGCCGAAGATAAGCAGATCCGCATCTGGGATATCCAAAAGCGGGCAATTCGGCACGTGCTCACAGGTCACGACCAGGATATCTACTCGCTGGACTTTTCGCCCGACGGCAGTATGATTCTGTCTGGGTCGGGCGACCGCACGGTGCGGCTATGGAACCTGGAGTCGGGCAAGGAGATGTGTAAGTTTACGATTGACGACATGGGTCCCAGAGACGCGGGCGTGACGTCAGTAGCCTTTTCGCCTAATGGCAAGCTAGTGGCGGCATCGTCACTGGACAAGATGATCCGCCTATGGGAGGTGTCGTCGGGGCAGCTGCTGCAGCGCATCGACGGACACAAGGACTCTGTGTACGCTGTGGCATTTTCGCCGGACGGCCAGTCGCTGCTGTCGGGGTCTCTGGACAAGACGCTGCGCATTTGGGACCTGGGACGCTTTGGCTCCAACAGCCGGTCCAACGACACAGTTAGCTGCAGGTCCGTGCTGGTGGGCCACAAGGACTTTGTTTTGTCCGTTGCATATTCGCCAGACGGCAACTGGATTGTGTCGGGCAGCAAAGACCGTGGAGTGCAGTTCTGGGACCCACGCTCGTCCCAGACCCAGTGCATGTTGCAGGGCCATAAGAACTCTGTTATCTCTGTGGCTCTGTCGCCAACGCAGATGTACTTTGCAACTGGCTCTGGCGACTACCGTGCTCGCATTTGGTCATACGAGACGCTGCCAGCTCCAATGTGAAACTCAAGCTTTCTTTTTCTTTTCTTTTTCAATCTACCCACGCTTTTTTTTTTTGTATGACTGGAAGGGTAATTTTTCTTAAAGGCCGGTGGTGTTTTGTTGATTTGGAGTAATCAGTTCTGACTGGGAGAATGATCAATTCAAACCTCGATTGTTCTTTCCTGGGAAAAAAAGGCCATGATTTGGAACAGACTTTGATGCATCTGCGAAGTGTGTGTGGATGCTTCATTGAAACTCTTCTTTTTTACACTATCAAACCAGTGTACCATGCCCCCTAATTACGTCATTTTTGCTAGTAAGGGCTTTCTTTCTCTGCTTTCAGTGCAAGAAAGTAAAAGGCCAGGTTTTCAGATTCTACAGGGAAGAAAAAGGATGGGCTTTTTCTTATGCAATGAGATATATTGCTCAAACGTCTGTGGTAAATCTTTCTGCATGTTGGCCATGTTTTCTTCCTCTAGTGATGCTTCTGGTTCTTTTGACTTGTAGACCTTGGCACTTTTCCAGCTTGTTTTTTATGCAAGAAAAAGGAAAAGAGCCACATCAAAGGGCTTCTTTTTCAGCTTATCTCCTCCCCCAAATTTTCGGCACTTGCCAAAGTCTTCTCGTCCTATCTTAAACTACAAATTGGACAAAAAAAAAATTATTTCTTCCCTCCTTCACATCAACGCAAGCAAGGGCATCATAAATATATTATGTTCGCTCCCCTACCAGAGCTTTTTTTTCTTATTGACATGTAAAAAAGCTTTCTTCCCTTTTTTTGAACTATTTTATCCAGCGTACCTTTCTTTGGATTGATATACAAAATAACCATGTCTGGCGCAGCATATTAGTTTACTTTAATTTGCAGATTTATTTCTTATACTTACTGTGCAAACGTTATTCAGGTTTTTTTTCGTCTCCTTGCATTTATTAGGCCTTTTTGCTCTTACAGGGTCTTAAAAAGAGCTTTTGTAGGGATCTTTAACTTCTTGACCACTTCTTTTTTTATTTTTATTTTCTCTCTCTCCTTTTTAAATATCAGGTTTATAGTTCTTGTAAAGTTCAAGTTCTATAATTTTCCCTATCCTACACATGCAACATTATCATTCAAACGATGACAACTATTTACAGCTATCACAGAATTCTGCTGCTTCAGGAGGCAGTGGAGCATCGACAGCCGGTCCTCAGCCATACCGCAATAGCTATCCGCTTCATGAACCTCACGCAGCAGGAACTGTGAAGGCTCACCATACTCCTGCCATCAACGCAGCCACATATACAGTAGGAGGCCCCTTGCCGTACAACCATACGAAGCAAAAGCATCCGCAGCGGCCTTTTGTCGTGTATCCTGAAGTGCGGCCTCCGCCGATATCTCAGGCGCTGACTGCTCCGCCCACTGCATTTGGCCCAGTCCATCCGCCTGCTGTGCTGCCGCCTTCTGGAAATACCCACTGGGGTCAGGTGCCAGAAATCGCCCCCAAGACATATCAGACATCATCACCATATCCAGCCCTGCAGCATCAGCAATATATCCCTCCACCTCCACCTCCACCTCCACCAGTTCCAAACACTGCTGATGCATTTGTGTCTACGACACAGCCCGGATACTACAAAATCCCCAAGCAAGGCAGGCAGCATCGCCCAAACAGCATCAGCCACGGCCGTCCTCCAGTTGCACCAGGCGGCTTTTACCCGCAAAGCGCGCCTATCTCGCCAACTCACGCTTATGACCCATGCATAAACGTACCTGAGCCGCGGGCGCACACATATCACCAGATAGATATGCTTGCTATGCCAAGCCAGAATGCGCAGCCGCTATCAGCACCGGCGCCGCAGCCAGCGGCAGGATGCGCCGCAGCACAGCCTATGTCGCTCTATACAGCTGCAATGGGGCCGCAGGCATCTTCGTCCTCGCGACCATCAAGTGGCAGACAAACCCCCAAACGACCTCACATGTGGGCTAAATCTCCACCAAACTCCAGCAAGTGTGCGTATGACTCTTCTGCATCTCGGTTGCAAATCGCGTACTTGCGCAATAAAAACCGAGTGTGCCAGCGCAGCAACTTCAATACTCTGTTCCATTGCCTCAAGCCTGTGGATTTGATCAGCAAGAGCAGCGTGCATATGGCGAATAACCGTGAGCGCCATCGGGGCAACTTGTATCCACTGTATAAAGTCAATGAAGACTGGATTGCGCCAAGTAAGTAACATGTGTTTATGTCTCTGATTGTGTCCAACGTGACTTGCATATATGGAATCCTTGCTTTATCTCTGATGAACAAGAGAGAAGGCGAGACAATGCCATTTATGCAACTCTATTTTTTCATTATACTAACACTTCTCTCTGTGTGCGTATGCAATGTAGATGTTGGTTTGCCGCTTGAAAACAAGCCTGGATACCGCTTTATGCTTTATATCGTCGATGGCACTTTGCTGTATGACAACGGAATTAGCGGCGAAAAGCTCCTGAGCAAAGGCACCATCCACATGTTTACTACCAGCCGAGACATCTCTATATACGCACGCAACCCAAGCAAGACTCACCGAGCACACATTATCCGCATGTGGGTTGAAACAGACGAACTGCTGAAAAATAACAGCTCATGCACTACCGCCAGCGACACCATTGTCCCAACACGTTCGCACGAATATCGCAAACACCAGGAGAAATCGTCCAGTGCTGTTTCCCACCCTGACTTCCACGGGCTTATTCGCCATGTAGCTGATTCAGACAAGCTCAACTGCCTCTTGATAATGGCCCAGCCAGATGACTATTTGCCGTCGTTTGGCATGACTGATTTGATTTATGGCCCAATGACCAAGCCAAAAGTCAGAGCCAAAGACAGCCTGGCTGACCTTCGCTCCAGCACTGCGTCCCCTCTCGAATCTTCATACTACATGTCTCAGTCAGCAATACTTACACGACCAGAGTACTTTACGCCCGAGCCTGCCGATTTGGAGTCCAACGACGAAGATGAAGAGAAATGGGAGGTAACGGACCCGCAGCTTACATCCAGAGTATGTGTTGATCCGCTCAAGGTTGAAGAAGACATATTCGTTTCTATATGCCAGCTTGAAGTCGGAGAAAAGGTTATTTACGAGCCTTACGATTTGCATGACCGGGAAAGAGCGCTAAAGCGGCAGCATGCCAATCCGTCTCGAGGCGGCCACCGCCGTGTATGGATTCAGACTATCATGGCTGATCTTAATAATGATGCCAGTGCTAATGGTGGCCGTTTGGTAATCAATGGCGATATGAACAACCGAATGCGACCCGGCGACTCTGCTTATGTTCGCCGGTTGGAGCTGCATGAGACTTTGTTTATTGAAAATTGTGGACGTGTACCTATTGATTTTATTGTTGTAGAAACGCCTTATTAATTTATTTTGTTAATCCAATATAGATAATTTTATTTGTTTGTAGCATTGCATATTTCTTGTGTACAAAAAATAAAATAATAGCGAGAAATATCCAATGCTCCAGTGGCCTTAAAGCTGAGTCTGCTTATCCGTCTTTTGCAGTACGTTGCTAAAATCCGCCATGGCTATTTTCTGCGCAGTTCTATCAGATCGCATCGCTGCCAGGCCAGCATCCCGTACCAGCTGCTCCAGCGCTGCGCCACTAAATCCATCCGTCATCTGGCTCAGCTGGTCAATGCCTACATCGCTGGCAAATGACGACTTTTGTGCCAGTGTCTGCAAAATTCCACGTCGATCGTCAGCAGTGGGCATTGGAATCTCCACCAGCTCGTCAAAACGCCCTACAAACTAGCTTTAGCAATAATGCCTCTAGTTGCTCTTAGCAAAACTTACCTGGCCGAATAATTGCGTCATCAACACGCTCAATCTGGTTGGTACAGCTGACAACGACCACTCCGCGTGTTGCATGTACTCCGTCCATCTCATTTAGCAACGTGCTCAGCACACGCAGCGCTGGTCCACCGCTTTCTACTGATGACCATTCGCGTTTGGCTGCTATCGAATCAATCTCATCCATAAACACCACGCATGGTGCTGCTGCTCGTGCCGCCTCAAACAGCTGCCGCAACCGTGCTTCAGTTTCTCCCAAGTACTTTGAAAACAGCTCAGATCTATTAGTAGTTATTAGTATATACGAGGACAGGCCAAGTGAATGAAAATACTTACCCGCGAATATTGATTACATTGCAATGGCTTTCGCCAATCATTGCCTGTGCCAGGACAGTCTTGCCACAGCCTGACGGACCATATAGCAAAATCCCTGATGGCGGCGTAATGCCCAGCTGAAGTGCCGTTTCGCTAGTTGCCAGCCGCATAAACTGCTGCAGTTTCTGCTTGATGTCTCCATAGCCACCAATATCTGCCCATCGCCGGGCTGGTCGTGAGCTTTCAAAACATAGCTGCTGTGATGGGCGTACAATATGCAGGCTGTCTGCGAAATGTTGCCATTTCAGACAGTCGTCTGGGACTTCAGCTATGGCCAGCTGCTGCAGCTTCACCTCCAAAGCTTCTGTTTGCTTTTGCCGCAGCCTTTTCAGAATTGCTTGGCGGAACAGTGCTGCAATATCACGGGCAACATATCCAGCAGTGGCATTAGCCACTTTGCCCAAAAGCTCCGCCGAAAGCTGCTCACCGGCTGCCTTCTGCAGTGCGTATAGGATCTCTCTGCGTTGGCCTAGTCGAGGCACTGGTATTTCCAACCGATGCTCAAGTGCCCTGCTTCGCTTAATGCTTACCGGTAGCATAGCATCAGCGACTCCTGACTCCAGTATCAGCATTACGTTGCGGGGAATACTGTCAATAAACTGTATAAAGTGTCTAGCTGCAATGCCTTCTGTTTGCTCAGCATCTGCCAATACATCTACATCATAAAGCACCAGCACTGATGGAGCTGCAGCTTTTGCTCGATCTACCAGGTCTTCGAGCGACATGGCCACAAATTCATCTGCCAGTTCGGTCCCACTGGCATCAAGCACAATATTCTGTAGGCTGCCATAAACTACTGGAAATGGCACCCGTTTAAGGGCGCTTTTAATAACTGTTGATTTGCCCACGCCAGGCACCCCACATACATAAACTATCCGCTGTGGCTGTATGCCTAGATGGTGGTAAAAATGGTGATTAGAGAAATTAATTTGCCGCGTTAAATTGCTGACTATGGACTCATAACCTGCAACTACTGGTGCTGCTGTGTGGCTATTAGCCTCAAATTTCAATTTGGTGTTAGCGCATATCCTTCCTCTTTTTGATAACTCTGGCGATATAGCTGATACTTTAAATTCTATATCTCTGCTACCAATTAATGCAGTGAATGAATGTTCTATTGAGACAGTTGCTCCCAATATCTGCCGCTTTATTATTGTCTGCCATCGCGTTGTACTGTATATGCGAGATATGCCCTGCGTCTGGCTTTGAAGTACGCCTGAAGCAATGCTGCTAATTTCACCGCCAATACAGGCTATTTCAATGTATTCCAAATCCGGTACTGTATCATGCATGGTTCTTTAAAAACACCATTTGAGTAGCACCAAACAAATGATCTACTAGTCAATAATCACAACAGAATCAAATGCTTATGGGCTTATATACTATGCAAATGTGATATCTGGTAATATTTTTTTTAGTGTGCCAGTTAACTAAGCAACGATTCAGCCAACAGCAAAGGATAAAAGGTTTATAGTTTATTGCCACTAAAAAGACTATCAACAATCACAGCTTGCCAAATAAAGACTTATGCCATCAAGATGTGGGAACCGATTTTTATATTGTAGTATATGTAGTTCAACCAAATCATCTTCAATGTCAACCGCAGAGAGTTCTTGCAGAGAAGGCAGACATAATAGTAAATAATTGACTAAATCCGGTTCAGTAGCGTTATAGCCATGGCTTGGATTATACTCCAATTCGATCCTTTTCAATGAAGTGGAGATTGTTTCTGCACTGTCGTAATCTGCCTCAAAAAAATCATTCAGCACATTGTAAAACTCTGCTTCAATAAGCATATCCAGGCGTTTAATAAACTCCACCAATATGTCTTGCTCAATGCTTGCATTGTAAGTAAGATGGGTGATTTTTAAGAACCTCAAATCGCGAGGATGAAGGATCATGCCAGCTGCTAGCTTTAATTCCCCTGATTTACCAACTCTATTCCGATCAAACAGATTGTGTATTGGCAAACCAATTTCATTTGTGCCATCACCCCTGTCCTTCAAGTCTGTTTTCAAACTCTGTATCTTTTCGATGTTTTCCAACACTTCAAATGCTTGTAGTGTTCCACACACCTCAATTCGATCCATCTCTTTCGGAAATTTTGCTAGAGTCATATCGGAACGTGTTGCCTTTAGTCGGAATATTTTTAGGCTGGGAAAATGAAACTTAGTTTTTATCTCCTCATCTGAAACAAAATTTTCATAGCTCATACATAGCGTATTTAACCGAGGAAATTCCACTATATCGCTTTTATGGTTTAGCCTATTTAAAGTAGACTGCAAGCAACCAGGTATATTATGCAACTCCAAGTATTCTAATGTATTAGCCGCAAACAGAACTAGCTGACAATCTGTATTTAGGTCGAGCATTATATTCAGATACGTCAAGTTAGCTATACTACCTTTAGTATGGATAGAAATCTGAGGAACTAGATCATAGGTGCCTTGATGCAAAATATCTTCAATATTACCACTGTAAATATCTATCAAAGTTTTGCACTGCATATTGCCCTTAATTTCAAAAGAAATTAAATTGGGCGCTATGGCCTTTATGTGTTTTATAAAGACTCGCAACGAATCTGGGAATTGCAGCACATTAGATTTGGTGGCATAGCCACTAAATGGATACGTGCCAACATGAACGCACAGGTGAGTCAGAGAGAGCCAACTCTGAGATATCTTGTCAATACGTACGCGTATCTTGTTAAACGTTGAAACTAAATGATATCTGGCATCTAGGGATATGCTGAGGGCCTTTACCAAGTGACTGCAGTTTGCCATTTCTATTAGCTCCAGATTAGAATCTAATGGTATCACTTTTTTGGCTTTCATTATACCATTTTTGTCTCTATAAGCTTTTACTAGTCTAGGTACATCATAGTGTACAAAAGCCTCTCGGTATACCTCTGCTAACAACGCATTTCTTATGCTCTGGCAAATAGCCAATAAGTGGAGATTAGATTTCCAAACTGGCTTATACAGCAACTCTCTGGCTTTAATACATGCGTACAGCTTTAAATAGATATCGCTTGGTAGCTTGGAGAAATTCATACTGGTATTTAAAGTAAATGAATAAAGAAAAAAAACTGTACAATTTTCCTTTCATAATATTCAAGTCTTTTTTTAAAAAAGAATTCTTTCAAACTGTTCAAGTTAAAGGGATCCCTTTTATGTAAGCCAAGTTGAAAATATATTTTCATGGTTTAATGAGATGAGTTTGAAGCAGATAGTTACTTGCAGCTGCTGGCTGAGCAGCCAAAGGCATTGACTTTTATCAGCATTGCTGCTGACGAAATTTCTGTAGTAACTTCTTCACTACTCTCCTCCACATTGAAAAAGTCAGCCAGCCATGACGATTTAAGGATGCGCCCGGTGCTACCACTTACATGCACTGGAACATTGCGCTCAAATGTATTGTCTATATCCAGTACATATTTATCTTCATGACCAGTGATTGTCCCCAGATATGTAGCAATATACCCAGTATCTTTTCCGTTATCCCTAGTTTGTTCATTCAGCTTGAACAATCGATATGTGATTGAAAAGTACTTAATATTGCCCACAAGTTGCTTAAGCTGTGGATCATACACATCAACAGGTGTAATAGTGAGTATGCGAGGAAATAAAAACCCAATCTCAGTTACTATGCGTTCAAACTCGTTGGTAAACAATGCGCCTGATAGGCCTTCGCCATGTAACATTTGATGCTGACGCAGAGCTTCAGGTATGGTTTGGTCAGCATACATATCTGAAAAATGAAATTCACCGCCAGCACGCAACGCATTAAATACGCTGCTAAATACCTCTCTCTTGCTTGGAGATAAATTTACTACACAGTTAGAGATGCAGATATCTGCAGAGTTATCGGGAATACCAGCTGTCTTGAGGTCTTCAATGTATCCAGTCACAAATTTAAGCTTAGGGGTATATCCCAGGGTCTTTCCAAACTCATCCACGTTGTTACGGGCTGTTTGTAGCTGCTCATCGGTCATATCTACGCCAGTTACCGATCCGTTGGGTCCAACCAGCGCTGCAGCTACATAACAGTCGCGACCGCTTCCTGATCCCAGGTCAAGTATATCCTTGCCTTCGATACCCAGAGGAATCGGGTTTCCACAGCCGTAAAACTTGTCGTTTACTGCTTTGGGGATACTCTTAATCAAGCGACACACTATAGGGTGAGGTGCTGAACGCGCAGAACAAGCACTGGTTTTAAGATCTGAAGTTGTAGAAAGCACTTTGCCATAGTAATCTTTGACAGCATTGTGAGCTGCTGCCGTAGAGCTATTAGAACACGACATCGTTGTTTGATAAAAGGAGGAATAAAGAAAGGTTTATTATAAACGGATGATTTTGTCAGACCCATATCAAATAGTCCGATAAATTCGGCCAATTATCGTTGATTACAAATCGACATATCATAAATGGAGTACCATTCCGCATTTGCTACACAATAAACTTATTTTTATACCTTTTATTATTAGCAATGGCATCTCTAGGCGATAGCAACACAGTGTATTCTTCGGTTAAAGACTACTATGGCAAAGTGCTTGAGTCAAGCAAAGATCTCAAGACCAGCGCCTGCACGGCAGGTGCGGCTCCCCACCCTGTTGTTCGCAAGATAATTGGTGCCATTCCTAGTGCTGTCAACGACAAGTTCTATGGTTGCGGAAACCCAATCCCTCTGGGTATAGAGGGCAAGGATGTACTTGACTTGGGATCAGGAAGCGGTCGCGACTGTTATGTAGCTGCAGCGCTGGTTGGACCCAACGGATCGGTAACTGGCGTAGATATGACCGATGAGCAGCTACAAACAGCCCGTAACAACGTGGATGAGTTTGGAAAGACCCTGGGATATACCCCTAAGCTTAAATTTGTGACTGGATACATTGAAATGCTGCAGCAAGCGGGAATTTCGTCATCTTCAATTGATGTGTGTATTTCCAACTGCGTCATCAACCTGTCTCCAAACAAGAAGCTAGTTCTGGAGGGTGTCTATCAAGCGCTACGTACTGGAGGTGAGCTTTACTTTTCTGACGTATATGCAGACAGGCAGTTACCAGACTCTGTACGCACCCATGATGTGCTACTTGGAGAATGCATTGGTGGTGCTTTGTATACGAAGGAGTTTGAACAGATGGCTGAGAATATAGGTTTTGCACGCCCTCGGGTTTTGTCTGTTGGCCATATTGCTATCCATGATCCGGAGCTGAAAGCACTGGTTGGCGATGCAAAATTCTATTCAATCACCTACCGCTTGTTCAAGGTAAAAGAGTCTCAAGCAAAATCAAGTGCGTTCGTAGCCGAATATTTGGGCACTATTGAGGGACATGAGAGCAAGTATGAGTTGGACGTCGATTATGTTTTGGTCAAGGGAGAGCCAACACAAGTTGATGCGGCTACGGCAAGTGTTCTTTCTTCGTCATGGTTAGCCAGGTACTTTACGGTTTATCCGTCTGAAGATACAGCTGTCCTTGATGGATTGGCTAATATCAGTTCTACTGAAAAATTAATGGAGCAGGCATATAAAGCAGATGCAGGCAGTTCAAGCAGCTGCTGCGCTCCCAAGAATAGCCCCAGTGGATGTTGTCCTCCCAAGAATAGCTCTAGTGGATGCTGCCCTCCTAAGGAGCAGGAATCGTCGGGATGTTGTAAGCCAAAACAGGAATCATCGGGGTGTTGCAAACCAAAGAGTAACGCCGATACTAATGAGGAAAACAAGTTAGACAAGCTGCCATCATGTGGTGGTGGTAGATGCTGCTAATCCATTCTTATTCCCTTGTCATTAAAAAGCAATAATGAGAAAATTTACTAAAAGCGCCAAATACAAAAGTGACTATCGGCATAGTTGCCGAAAGCCAAGCTGGCTTGTGCGTACGAATTTTCTATTCCAAAAGAATTTTGGAAGCACGCTCGTGTTCCCTTTTTAAGGCAAATTAGCCTATCATATGCTTTGAGAATTCGTGCTGAGAAATCAGAAAAAAGTAGCCGATGTTAGACCATGCTAGTATTCTGCATACCATATATGTGGTTAAATATTACCATATGAATAAAAATATACGCAATTGCGCATACACTAAACATGCCATGTATTTATCGCGTTATAGTTGACAATATCTGGGTATCGTAATTCCAGATTCAACAAGAGAAAGAACAGATGCGATCCGATAACAATCTTTTTGAAAAATACCCCTTTTTAATCCTGATTTTTAATCCCCATCCACCCAAAATCCGGGAATTTCCGCAAAAGGGAACTATGGTGACAAATAATAACTCTTACCCTTGTCGGCATATTTTTTATTGTTGACTAACCAGTCAGTGCTGGCTAAATTCGACTGTGTGAATATAAAAACCAAGCGCTTTGGAAATAAAAATGCGTTATGACATCTTGCAGAAATTACAGTTTACACAATTCGGAAACAACCCTTTTCTTTTTATTCACCATTTTCTCTCTTATTTACCCCAAATCTTTATAAAAAAAAAAACTTCTTTGTTTTCAATCTTTATTTCTTTGCCTTAGTTTTTTTTGTGTGTGGGAGGATATAAAGTCATAAGCGCAAGGAAAAGAACAATGTAATAGTTTACATAAACAGCCTTTTTCTTCTTCACATTGTAATATCTTACTCTGATATTCACACACATATTTTCAATAATGGTATTTGGAAGCATCGGGAAACCATCGTTAACGCTTAGTGTACATCCACGTACCACCACAGTGCTGTTACATTCTGGAACTGCCAGCAATGTGTTGGTCGGATATGTGTGCATACAAGTGCACCAGACAACAACTCTGAATAGCCTGGCAGTACGGTTTACAGGTGATCAGCACCTGGACCTGCGGGATGGACAGGGTCCTAGCAGCACATCATATTCGGTGCGGAAGCAATGCGCAGACATAACACATATGCTGGCCGACTGCTCATCCGCCAACGCCGACTGTGTTGCCGCAGCCATGACAGCGGAGATGTCGCGAGTGCGACACTCTTCGGATAATTCTGGAGTAAACAGCCCACCATATCCGCGCTCATACGCTGAAGAGGAAAGCAGATGCCAGGAATTAACACTGACGTCATTTTCATCATCAGTGGGAGCGGGAGTAGAGCTGACCGCAGGCGAGTATCGATTCAAGTTTGAGCTGCCGCTGCCGTCCAAGCTGCCGCCATCGGTGAAGTCGCCGTTGGGCAAGGTGGAGTACCGCTTGGAAGCAGTGTTACGGCGGCCATCGCGCCTGTTTCAATCATCTATGACATCGCCAGCAGTGGGAGTGCAGGTTTTGCGAGTTCCACGGCTGCAGCCAGGGTCGCCCATGCTTTTGGGCTATCCATCATTACCACTGCTTGCATCTGCACCTCTTCTATTTGAAACTACGGTGGGCAGACATTGGAAAGTATCAGTATGCTCGCCTTCATCGCAAGCGTTGTTTCTGGGCACACCATTGAAACTGCAAGTGTACTTGTCAAATACCAGCGAGAGCAGCCGAAGCGATCACATCAAGCGGCTGGCTCTGGCAGAATTCGGCGTGGTTTTGTATGAGAGCATTTCGCATAGCATGCCAGGCAGCAAAATAGCAGCTAAAACCACGGAGCGGGCAGTGACGTCGTCGTCGCTGTGTCCGTGGGGCAACCGACTATCGACAAAACACCAGGAAGCATTGCTGGAGGGTAACCAGGTTCTGGATCCGCAGACTGTTAATGCGCTCGGTGAATCCTTCAACGATCTGCCCAGTGTAGGCTCATTGAGTCTGTTTCTGGACCAAAGCGGCTCGCAAGCCGTGCAGGCCACGTCGTCTTCGCCAATGTTCTCTGTAACACACAGGCTGGCTATCACGGTGAGCGTTTGTGAGGGCTGTGCTGATGGCGAACTGAGCTCGTGCTCAGCGCCCTCACGCATATTCTTTAACTCCAAGGTCCTAGTTCTTCCGGAAGAGCTGGCTTTGGCCGAGTCGTCTGCAGTGACGCCCCTGCCGTGCTACAACCGGATTGGCAGCGACGTTATTTTGGCGCACACTGAAGCGCCATCATGTGCTGATTCAGCGATCTCGTGCAGCCCGCCTGGATACACAACACTATTTAAAACCAATGTATAGATTAGACATGTATTTAATTAAATTGCTTTTGTAAACGAATACGATCACGAGCACCAAAATCAATGTCAAGAAGATGCAACGCAGCTTTGCGCTTAGCAGCCAGCACTTTGCCCATGTGGTCCAGAACTTTGCGCTCAGAGAGCTCGAGCTGATCCAGCTGCTTGCCGATGCGAGCTTCAATATTGTGAATAAGCTTGATATCGCGCTCAGACATGATGGTGATGGCGCGGCCACCACGGCCGGCTCGAGCTGTTCGGCCAACTCGGTGGATGTACTCGTCAGGGTCGCGCGGCACATGCATGTTTATGACCATCTCTACGGAGGGAATGTCCAGCCCACGGCTGCCCACATCGGTAGCAATTAGAATGCGCACTGCTTCGGCACGGAATTTGCCCAGACTATTCAGCCGCTCCTGCTGCGGCATCTTGGAGTGCAACGCAGTGACGCGGAATCCCAGCTCAAACAGCATTACCCGCAGCGACTCGGCCGTTTTGCACTGGCCGACAAAAATAATGATGGACTTGTCCCGACCCACAGTCGCTTCCTCGTCCTCATCATCACTAGACTGGTCGGCTAACCGGTTGCTAGCGCGCTTTTCTAATTTAGCCACGCTGGACATCAGCAAGTGGACCAAATACGCCTCTTTGACGTGTGAGGGCACGAATATGTAGTTTTGCACCAGAGATGCCACTGTGCTTATGCTGGTATCACATAGATGGACAAATGGCTGCTGCCGATCGCCCTCAGCTGGCCTATCTCGAAGTGCCAAAATGCTATCGGTCATTGTAGCTGTAAACAGTAACGTCTGGCGCTGCCGGGGAATTGCGTCCATGATCACTGTTAAGTCTGGCGCAAATGTCTCTGTCAGCAGCCGATCTGCCTCGTCTAGCACCAAGCAGCGTACCCGTTTGAAATGCACTACGTCTGAGCTGCTTTCAATTAAATCTGCTAATCGGCCAGGCGTAGCCACTACTATGTGTGGTCGCCGCGACAGTGCCAGCGCCTGCGCGACCATGTCGACACCTCCAATGGCTACCGCTACTTTGAGACTAACGCCCTTGCCTAGCACTTCAAACTGCTCGGCAATCTGAAAGGCCAGCTCTCGAGTGGGCGTCAGCACCACTGCAAAAACCCCATAGGGGTCTTCAGATAGCTTTTGCAGAATCGGAAGTGCAAAGGCTGCTGTTTTGCCCGATCCCGTTTTGGCCCCTCCGATCACGTCCCGTCCTGATAGAATCGGCTTTATGCAGGCGCGCTGGATCTCTGTAGGCTCTGTAATTGACATGGCTGCTAGAGTATCTATCAGCCACTTGTCTAGCCCCAGGTCACTGAACCTGCACATGGGCGGTGCTGGATATTTGGTTGCTTGCGATGCTGCTTCTGCTACTTTGACCACATCACCATTGCACTCTTTACTGCTATCGTGTTTGCCTGCAAGTTCGAGCCGGGATATTGGTGTTGGCTGCCGCTCGACTTTACTCCTTTGTTTGGCTGCTTTAGGCATACTTTTCTATACAAATTACTAGAGAGTGAGAAAAAAAAAAGGTTTTGAGGCAAATGATCAAATTTGTATTGGTAACTAATGATCGATCATCAGATGGTTGGATTAAATTTTCGCTTTTGGTTGAAATGGAAAATAGGAGATTTTCACATTTATGGACATCCCTAAATCTTCTAATGAGGGAGTGGGGTGGTGCTCTGTGTGTTGCAAAACATCAGTTGTTTACAAAGTCGAAGAAAATTCTTGCTCACATGGCTCATTCCTATTTAAAGGAAACCTAATCCTCGGTCAAGTGGACTTTTGAAGGCAATTTATTTTTTTCTCCTCGACATGTCCATGAGCCAAACTATTACTGAAGAATGCTTATTGCATATTCTTGATTACTTGTGGAATGAGATACCTGTGGCAAAATTCTTTGAGCGTCGAAGCCAGCATGCACAAGCCTATGACCAGCAACTAATTCATCGGGATCTGAGAGCTCGTAGCATTGCTATTATCCATGTGTGTCGTCATTGGCGCCACTGTACACTGCAGCGCTATTTCAGTAGCATTATGGTGGACTTGCGCTGGCACAATCTGCCTGTAGTGCCTGATGCAGCAGCTTTGTTTACTCGCCGTGTACTTATTCTGGTTAACGGAAGCAATTCCGGAATTGATACGGCCCAGAGGCTAATCAGCTCATCTGTTGTACCAAAACTACCACGTGCTCGTGTACTTGGCCTGTGCATCTATACTGTGAAGGAAGTTCCTTGTCAAACTGACCAATATCCTTCTCAGTTTGCGCGTACGCTGCGTACAAAGCTGCCGTCTCTGCAAGACATCTGGCTCCAGCGCATAGGAAAGCATACGCCATTATTACAAACTGTGCTAGCAGCTCTCACATCTCCCAGTGATTCTAAACCGCAGCCTCGAGTTACTGCCGTGCATTTGCCCTCGATTTCCTCAACCGCTCGGGATGTTGACATCATTCGTGATCACGCACGTGATCTTCAGTTTCTGTTTCTGGGCCGTGTATCTGGCGGTGTGCTCAACAACTTGTTATATCACACCAGTGGCAAGCAAGTCATTTATAAAAATCTGCAGCGCCTAATATTCACTGTACTGCCGAATATGCACATTTATGCGGATTTGCCAGCATACACGCAAAATCCATTTCCTCAACTGCAAGAGTTGTACTTCGACGATGAACAGATTCAAGGGTTGCCACGAGAAGAATGGTTTGCGCCCTTATTTGACATATTCTTTAGCCATCAAACGCAGCTCAAGTATTTGACCTTTCCCATTGTATATAATACGCAGCGTATAGTGAGCCAGAAAAACTGTCCCAAGCTAGTTGGTTTGCGTCATATAAAGTGCTGCTGGGCCACCGGAGTATGGAGTACATTGCAACGGGAAAGCGATTCTACTCGAGTTTTAAGTTCTATTGCATCGATTTCAACGCTGGAAAGCTATGTGCATCCATCATACATTGCCAAGCTATCTAGTGTGCCCAGCGACATTAGCTGCAAAAACTTATGTCGGCTGGATCTGTATGGATGGCCGTTGACATTAGAAAATATGGTGTGGATTGCTGGTGCCTTCGAGAAGCTGCACACATTACGAGTCACTTTGGCGCAGTCGGATAATTTGAAGGATTACGAAAGTCAATGGCTTAAAAGCAGTTTGCTTAGCTCGCTCACTGTTGGGTGTGCAAGTACAAGCCCAACCACTCTGGATATTCAAAAGCTTGGTAAAATTATTAGCCTGCTGCCTCAGCTGTCCTATGTTTGGCTGTTTGACACTGCATTTGTATTTATTAGCACGGCTAGAAGCTCGCTTGCAAGTGGATTCGACAGCAAGCATATGCGTGATATGCAGATATACAATTTAAATGATTCCAGTGCACACTTAATCGAGCTATCTAGATTGCATTCGCTATGGTCGCCTCTGGCACGGCTAACTACAGCTGCACCAGTGCATGAACCAGAACGTGGAAATAGACGTTTTGAAGCAAACACAAGCTGGAACCTCATTCACCCTTTATTAATCGATAGCTAAAATTATAATACATTGTTATTTACATAAAAACAAAAGTTCCGTTAGTTGTCATTTGCACTGTCGCTCAAGCTAGAAAGCGACATTTCTTTTACGCGCTGCCGCTGTGATGATCCTGGCAGCAGCCGTGAAAAGCGCATGCCTGTTGGTGGGGCCCGTATATCGCCGATTTGGTCAGAGTAAGGTGCTGCTGCCCGAGGCTCACATTTTAGACTCATCGAGTAGATCTTGTCATCATCATATCCCTCTTGCTCGCATTTTTCCCATTGTTCAATCAGATACTGCTGCAGTCCCGGAATAGCCATAGTGAAGTTGCCGCTATATTCAACCTGGAACTTTTGCATCTCCTGGATCACTGCAGTCAGCCGGTACGACTTTTCAAAGTTTATCAGTATTGAGCGACTGTTGAGATCGATGTTTTCCCTATGTGCAAATAAGGCACAGGTTTGTCCAGTAAGTTTAACAGAGTGTGGCGGAGAAGAATCGGTGCTTTCTGTCGATTGCTGCTGATTTTGCTGGCAGCTTGCAGACTTTACAAGCTCATCTGGCTCCTCAAAGCGGCGATAAGTTGGATTGCCGTCATCAAGGAATGTCAAATCAGTAAGATACAGACCCAAAAAGGGTAAAAGCGGAGGCTGCGACCGGCGCAGCATATTCCGGTAGTTTGCATAATTGCGGTCCGAATCCATGGCCTCGTGCAATCGACGGCACAAAATGGTGTACTTTTTAGGAAGCACTGACCAAGTACGTTTTAGTCTCATCACTGCAGCGCTGTATATAGCTGCCTTGATGGCCATTACCGCGTCATAATTTTTGAGCGCCAGCAGCTGGATGCCCAGGTCAATAAAGTATCTTAGCATTCGGCAGCGACGTTCTGGCGTGGGCTCCAGCAGAATCATGGCGGATGCCCATCGAGTGATTTGTGTGCACCAGCGAGACATTTGACGCACATTGATTGCGTGTGAATCGCTTCCACGGCTAAATTCCTTGTTGATCAGCTCATAAGGCTCAATCTGACAGTAGCAGCTACTTTCGATAATGGTCAGCTGGCAAGCTACATCAACAGGACTAACTTGGTAAATATGGCTGATGCTGCGATATGCCTCAAGCGACAGGTCCATGCCCACAGTGGCCATTAGAAGATCCGATATGTCTGGCTCATCATTCGACTGGCTAGTGCCGGTACTCCATGTCAGCCGTACGCCACTGTCTCTATTGCTACGCCTTTGTGTATTTTCATGCTTACGCAGCATATAGCGTCTCTTTTTGGCATTTGCCTTCGGGTCTTCGGGTGAATCAAATGCTACAGAGAACGCATCATGTTGAATTTCGGCACTACCAACGCATTGCTGTACATCTTCAGCTTCTAAGTTGCTGGCTTGCGGAGATGCAAATAAGCTGGACCCCGAGTCACTGTCCTGGCTATCAATAATACTATTGCTACGGTTGTGGCGGCCATTGTTACGGTGCTTGCTGGAAAATAGTCGGTGCCAAAACGAACGATGATGCCGATGGTGGCGATGGTGATTATTATGATGCTCTGCGCTTTCAAGCTGAAGTTGGCTGGAGTTATGTGTTTGCACGTCATTTAAAGGGGAATCAAATTCAGCTGCATCTCGGCTAATAGTGGCATGCAGATCGCGTGAACGCCGTTGGGTAGAAGAATGGTGAGACGCTGTAACTTCGGTTTTACCAATGTAGGGCCGTGAATAGTGCGCCGATTCAGACTCTACCCTGCGTGCTTCGTTGTTGGCTAGTTTGCGAACCGAGTTTACTGATTTATATACACTGGAATTTGCCAGGCTGCGCAGATTGATACTGGCATTTTTGCTGCTTATTCTAAGCAGCAGCCGATGACAGTCTTTGGCTTCAGTACCACGGCATTCAGGCAGGTACTCATTTATCATGTAGCTACACAGAAACGGCAGCGTCTGGTCGTCAGCATGAGGCCACCAGTATTCCTCGTACCACTGCTTGATCACCAAAAATACGTTGTGCCTGACCATTGCTTTGCTGCGCTCAATCCGCAGTCGGCTTTCCAAAATAGGCATGCGCATCTGCGACAGCTCACGGACACGCGCCACCAAGGCGTCAGCCAAATCAGCAGGTGTGGCAAATGAGCGAAATGTCAAAAAGAACGCCTGCGTGTATGTGTCAGACGGCCGATGCACCTGTGTCAAGTAGGCAATCAGCCCGTGCCATGTCCCGTAGATCACCCGGCCCTCGCTATTGAACAGCACCTCATTGGTATCTCCCAGCAAATCTAGAGTTGTCTTTTGATCCCGCCAGTGTTCAGCTCGTGCACGGCCGCTGGCCCCGCTGCCGCCTACCACTTGCTCGCCAAAAAGCTTGGCCAAGCGGTTTTCTCGCCTAGACGATCCTTGCTTACTCATCCGCAGCGTTTCGCTGATTTTCTCGCGTCTTTTACCGTTAGTACTGTGGTTTGAATTACGATTATTATCATCTGTCGCCAGCGATAACGATAGCTGATCTCGCGGTCGCTGTGAGTTTTGAACGTCATTGTCTATTCGCTCAGAAAAGTTACCTTGACTGAAATAAAATGCCATTTTGCTCTAAAGTATGGCTAAAATAATATAAATACATTGAATATCAATAGTAAAAAAAAAAAGCAGATAATTACAGAAATGAGAAGAAAAAAAAAAGTCCAGGCACACTGGCTTTTCATTTAAAATAAGATCGTTTAATATGGTGCTGTTTTAAAGTGTCTGGCCGATAAAGATGCGCATTGTCCGAGATTCCACTGGACAGATTTTAAAAAGGCAAACGCCAAGGCTGTCATAAACAGTCAGCGTATGCTGGAGCGAATGGTAGTGATGCAGGGTTTGCCGAAAATACTGTAAATTATTTGTCCGCTGCATTAATTCGTAACGATCCACTGTAATTAGAATTTGTTTGATCACATGCTACACATTGTACAACATAATCAATGTTTTACTTTTTTTAAAGCTCCTCTTATTTAAATTAGTAATCAAATGGTCGTGGAAGTGGGAATTTTAACCGTCAGCACACAGTGTTCAAAGGGTGCAGCAAATGATACTAGTGGTCCAGCACTAGAAGCGCTTCTTTGCCAAGAAGATAAACAGCAGTGGCGTATCTGCGAGCGTAAAATTGTCCCCGATGACAAGCAGCAGATCTCGGCTATAGTCAGCGCGTGGAGTCTGCGGTGCCGGCTGATTATAGTTAGCGGCGGCACGGGTATTTCGCCTAGCGATGTGACTATAGAGGCGATAGAGCCATTGTTTACTAAGCGGTTGCCAGCGCTAGCCACAGCCATGGTGGTTGGGTCGCTGACAATAACTCCGTTTGCTGCGCTGAGCCAGGTTGCGGCTGGAGTAATTGGCCAGACTGTGGTGCTGGCAGTGCCTGGAAGCAAAAAGGGTTCAGTGGAGAATGTGCAACAGGTGCTTAAGGTACTGCCTCATGCAGTAGACACGGCAGCAGCAACTGAAGGAACTCGTCATCTGCACGCACCAAGTGGGAAAGTCAAATCCAAAGTAGCCTGCAATTGTTCGCGGCCAGAGGATCAAGAAGATCAAAATATTGGGGTTCATGGTCTATCAAATGATCTAGGCATAAGCGTATCTCGTAGAGCACGTAGATCACCTTATCCCATGATCCCAGTGGCCAAGGCTTTGCAGTTGGTTCTAGACCATGTCAAGCTGCTGCCTATAAAGCGGCTTTTGCTCAATCAGATTTCTTATGGACAGATATTGGCAGAAGACGTAATTGCACAGGAGAATGTACCTGGATACCCTGCATCCATTATGGATGGCTATGCGATGATAGCTGCCGATGGTCCTGGTGTATTTGCTGTACGTTCAGCATTAACTGCTGGTTCAGCCAATCTGGAAGGCTCGGAGATGTTGAAATCGGGGGAAGTTGTGCGCGTAGCGACTGGAGCACCAATTCCACCAGGTGCTGATGCAGTGGTAATGGTGGAAGATACAGAGCTAGTGACATCTGATGCTAATGGAGAAGAACAGCAGGTGCGTATTTTGGCTAGCAAGGAGCCAATTGTTCAAGGTCAGAATATCCGACCGATAGGCCATGACTTGCGTGCAGAAACAGTAGTGCTTCGTGCAGGAACACAAATCAGCGAGATTGGTGGCGAAATTGGAACGATGGCAATTTCTGGAAACAAAGAATTTGCGGTTTATGCGATGCCCCGGATTGCAGTTATGTCTACGGGAGACGAGGTGGTAGATGTACTAAATACCAGTCAGCCTCATTCGTCGTTGGCGTACGGATGTATCCGAGACAGCAATCGACCGGCGCTTTTGGCAGCGCTGCATGCGCTGGGCTGCCAGACAATGGATCTGGGCGTGGTGCGCGATGATCCCGATCTGCTCTCTCACACAATTCGTTCGTCATTGCAGTCCTGCGATGGACTGATATCTACTGGTGGTGTTAGCATGGGCGAGAGAGATTGGCTCAAGCCAGTAGTAGAGCAGCGGTTGGGCGGCACTATTCACTTTGGCCGCGTGGCAATGAAACCATCCAAGCCTACGACATTTGCTACTGTGCCTAGCCAATCTGATTCGAGAGATCGCTTTGTTTTTGCATTGCCAGGAAATCCAGTGTCAGCTTTGGTTGCGTTCCATATGTTTGTGGCTCCGGCACTGCGCATGATCTCTGGATATCTGATTGACAACACAGTTGCTGATGTGACAAGCAAGCTGCGGCCCAGTGTGCAAGCAGAGTTCATTGACCAGAGTGTGCAGCTGGACAGAGTGCGTCCAGAGTATATTCGTGGTGTACTTGCTTGGGATCACGAAAGAAAAGTGTGGGTGGTTAGTATGACAGATCATAAGCAGCAGTCCAGCCGAATTGCCAGCATGCAAAGCGCTAATGCACTAATATCACTTCCCATTGGAACCAACGAACGACCCAGCATAACTACCGGAGAGACAGTAACTGTAATTGTTATAGGTACACCCTTGATCTAAAAAAAAAAAAATTTATGCAGCATTGCTGCTGTTATTGTGGCTCTTGTATTGAAAGACAAACGACACATCTTTGCCCATGCATGACTTGAGCAAGCTATCATGTATCTTTTGGCGATCATGTGAGCTAAAGTGGTCCCATGAGTTGTGGTCGGCAAAGTCCATGGGCTCAGCAGCCTTGATGGCGTGTCGGCCACGTATACATCTTCGGCACTTGAACTGATCGTGGGTCTCACTATCTGTCTGGCCACGAAGTTTGGCCTGGAACAACTGCCGCATCTGATCTCGTGAAAAATGCCTTTCAACATTCTCTTGCTCGTCTATGACGCAAGTAGACAAAGAAGTCTTGTACGACTGCCGCTGGAATATCTTTTCTTCTACAGTGCCCGTAGTAACAAATGTGTAAATAAAGCAGGGTTTCTTTTGGCCATCTCGCCATATTCGACCACATGCTTGCAAGTTATCTGCAGGATTGAAGCTGCTATCAAACAGCACTAGCCGGTTTGCACCCACAAGATTGATACCGCAGCCACCAGCCTTGGAGCTTAAGAGAAATACAAATGCCCGGTCTTTAGGATTGTTAAATTGGTCCACTATAGTCTGCCGCTTGCTGATGCTCATTGAGCCATCTAGCCGATAGTATCCAAAGTTGCGTGCTCGGCACAGCGTCTCAAATAGATCCAACGTCTGCGTATAGTTGGATATCAGCACAATCTTGTCGCGCTCAGGGCCAGTGCTTATTTGCTGCAACATACGGTCCAGCAGCGCCATTTTGCTGGACCACTTTGGATGAAATGGCTGCTGACTTGTGCCCGAGCTCCCCAGTCTCCGACTGCTTAGGGCGCCAGATCGCCCATTGCTGCTTTTTTCAGCAAACACAGAGTCAGTAAAATAGCACTTGGGAGTTACGTCAGCGTAACCTTTCACAGATGATTTGAAATCCAGCAGTCCTGGATGGTTGCACAGCTTACCCAAACTAATAATGGTTTGCAGTGAGCATTGGCCACCCTCACCAATGGCAGTGCGGGCCTCTTTGGATTTAAGAAACAGCTCATACAAGTCAGTTTGCAAGTCAGTTAGCGGACAAAACACTACATGCTCATACTTTATCGGCAAGTACTTTGATAGCAGGTCGTTGGTGCGGCGGATGATCACCTTGCTGGCAATCGCATTGAGTTCAGACAGCCGCTGGTCGCCCAGCTGCTGCTCCCGTTCTGTAGCCATGGCATCACGTCCACGCAAAATAGGCAGTTCAAATGTACGGCGGAACTCTGTTGTTGAGCCCAGTAGCCCAGGGTTTGTAAAATTAAGCAGCGAAAAGTACTCGGTCAGGTCGTTTTGAATAGGGGTTCCTGACAGAATGATCCGCCGCTGCACCTGCAGAGAATTAAGAGCCTGGTACGTTTGTGAATTTGAGTTTTTAAGCCGATGTCCTTCGTCGCACATGAGCAAACCAATAGGAGCTGACTTCAAGATGTCAATATAGGTTCTCAGGGTCTCATAGGATATTATCAGTACCGGATGAATGATCATGCGCCCGCGGGCATTGATAAAGCCTCGTAGACTGGCAGTCACTTTTTCCTTGGTGCCTTTGTTGTCGCAGGCCAATGGTGAGATCTTGGTAGATCCTAGCCACTTTACCAGCTCATTCGCCCAATTTTTGACCAAGCTGCTAGGACAAGCAACAATGCATTTTTCTATAGTAGGCTTGCCGCCCACTGGCGACTGTTGTAGCAGCGTCCACAGTAGCGCTATACATTGCAGTGTCTTGCCCAAGCCCATCTCGTCCGCCATTATGCTGCCAAACGCATTAGGATACACTTGGCCTGTTGCGCAATTGTACAGAAACCGGACGCCTTCAATCTGGTGTGGACGCAATTTGCGGCCTAATGCCGGGTCTACCACCACTGGAACTAGCTTTTGCTCTGTAGAATCACCACGCCCAAGTAAACTTTTGAGAGATTTGTTCTGCCGCCCACTTACAGGCACTGCTGGTGCTGCTGGTTTATGGCTGCTGTCGGATTCGGCAGTAGATTGTGATAATGGAGATGTATCAGGAACCTGAGGCTGGCTTGGCTCCGGAGGCCGGTACAATACTACGGCATCTTCTGTATCCGGGTTGTACCGTGGTCCTTTAGGCATACCCAAGCGCCGACGTATGCCCAGCGATCCACGCACGCCTGGGCGCACTGCTGTGTCATCTGGTTTTCCCTCTTCACTCTGCGAATCACTTGACTGCTGCCGCACCGCTGGCGGTCTAAACGGTTTGAAAAGCTTTTTTGACATTCCATTATAGTTTACACCAGGTAGGCATGGTTCGTCGTTGTCATCGCTGGCTGGATCTTTCTCGCTGCTGTCTGTCAATTTGGGTCGCTTGGATGGCACAAGTGGTGTGGTTTTACGTACAGAGAACAGCCGTTTGAGCGAGCTTCTCATAGGTTTGCCCGTGGCAGCGGATTTGGACTTTGACGGCGAAACAAACGGCTTTAGTAGCCGGCGGTTGGGTAATTGCGCAGCCACTCCTGAGCTCATTTCCTGTTTGTGGAATTATAAAATTTTTTATTCTCGTTAGAGAATATCAACAATAAGCGCGTTTAAATAAGAAATGCAACAATAAGAAGAAGAGAAAACCATTTTGTACAAAACTTCATCATTTCAAAGTGACTGCGCGTTTTTTTGTTGTTTTTAAGAAACCAGTCTGTAATCAAATCAGTGATGATCTTGCTTCATAGTATAAAGTGGTTTGGCTTTGCTGGCATTGTAATTCTTTTTTTTTTTTTACGTAGCTGCCTGCCATATTGGTTTCTATCAAATGTTGAGACCCGGTTATAACTTGGCTGGCTGCGTTAAAGGCTATTGTCAACTATGTATTTTGGTTGGTTGAATGTAAACTGTAAGAGTTATGGCATAGAGTCTGATGACTTGCTTTGTAAACCAATCATACATTTCCAGCAAAAAATAAAGCACTTTGTTTCCTTTGTCTGTTTTGTATTTGCATTTCTCTTATTAAACAGCATATTTATATAATGGTGAAATCAACAATAATAGCTCGTGTGGCAGATGGGCTTCCGCTGGCGGCTTCAATGGACGATGAGCAGTCGGAATCGGAGTTGGCAGGATACAAGTCGCAAGCCAAAGCTATTTTTAAAAAGCTGAATTCGCAATCTGAACCAGTGTGTTCCATCGAATCGGGGCCATACTACTTGCATTATCTGCTGGATCAAGGCGTGTGCTACCTTTCAATATGCGATAAATCTTTCCCACGCAAGCTAGCATTCAATTATCTGGATGAGTTGGCCAAGGAGTTTAATATGAGCTATGGCAGCGAAGTACAGAAACCCAACCTGCGACCATATGCGTTTATAAAGTTTGACACGTTTATTCAAAAGACCAAGCGCATTTACGAAGACTCTCGGACACAGCAGAACTTGTCAAAGCTTAATGAGGACTTACGTGACGTCACGCAGATAATGACGAAAAATATGGAGGATCTATTATGGCGAGGAGATAGTCTTGACCGTATGAACAGCCTGTCGGATCGGTTGCGCCATCAGTCGGAAAAGTACCGCAAAGACACTTGGAAGCTCAACGTAGAATTTTTGATTCGTAAATGGGGAATTCCTGCTGCTATTATTCTGGGCTTTTTGCTGGTACTGTATCTCCGATTCAAGTTTTTCTAGCTTTTTTTTAACATGCTTTGCCTGGAAATAAACTATGGTTGCTTTTCTGGCAGTGGGATACTTGCAATATGATCCATACTTGTAAATAGGTTATCTATTTACAGGCGATAATACAAATTAAATTAAAGAATGCTTAGACATTTTGAAAACATGGCTTATATCCGCATGTATAAGTTTGTCAGCTGCAGGTTATATTAAACCGTGTCATTCCATTAAAAACAAGGTTATCTGTTTTTTCTTTAGTAGTAAGCAGTTTTCTATTGTAAAACTTGTAGCCAGCAATAAATGTTCCGCAAAAGAATAATGGTATTCGGGAATTGAGCAGTTCTTTTATCAGAGTAAAAAACCAAAAAAAAAAAAAGATAATAATGAAACTCCGACTATAAGCCATTGTGGTTCAATCGCATAAATAGTCAGAATTATCTAATTAATTGTTCAGGTGGAAAATAATGAATTAACGCTAGGACATTTTTTCCTCTCTCTCTTTGTTCTCCAAATTCTTTTTTAATGTCACATAATACTTCTCAAATGCATATAGCCGGAGTACATTCGCCTTTAACCAAAACAAACAAAGGAATATCCATAGCTGGACAAGCAACCAGATCAAAACCGAACAGCTTGCAACCAAATTCAAAGGACAAGCAACCCAAATATCAAGAGGCCAGAAATAACGATAATGCTAGTTGCTCTCCTAAAATTTCTATGTCTTTGAGTGGACAGCCAATTAAGGGACAGTCACATAAGCGCAACCGAGAGCTTCGAACTGACAGCAGTAATAATGCACAGAGTGGCACAAGCATCAAGGGACAAGCAAAGGGCAGTGCAGAAACGAAAAGTGGGCAGATACAAATAAAAGAGCGAGCGAGTAAACACACTATGCACAATGAAGGAGATAGTAAATTGGCACAATACAAACGTCCAAAAAAGGGTGCTCACTATGGCAGTATGGTGGAAATCGTAGGTTCTGCTGCATCAAAAGTACCAGCTGTGACACAGCAAGAAGCTGTAGTACAGCCAGCAATGAAAATTGCTATATCTGGAAGGACTTTAAAAAAGCGAGAGGATTCTCTGGCTGACAAGCGAGAGCGAACGAGATATAAGCGACGCAGTTTGTTTGGATATCAGATGAACAGGGTACTGCGGAAAGAGCAGGCAAGGGACACAAAGGGCCGTGAGCGACGGGTATCGGATCCTGCAGCAACAACAACCAGCGACAGCTGCAGCAGTGTGGTTGCTACTAGCAAGCAGCCATACCAAACACAGCCATCAAAGTTTAAACCCGAAGCAATCTCTATGCCAATAGAAGTTCTGGGAATAAACAAAAAAGCAACAGAAAAGCAGCAGCGACACGTAGTAACGCGAGGCATAGCCGTGCACACTGATGAACCCCCCGTCAAAATGGAGGCGGAACAGGGAAGCACTCAATGTAAAGACGAACAGAGCGATATTGAGCTAAATGCGACAATTGATTTTTGAAAGTAATAAAAATTAAAAGATTTGGCGCAGACGTTCTTGAACATGCTGCAAAGCCGACTTGAGCTCCTGGTTATTGCTCAGCGTAGCATTAATGATGTACTGGCTCAAAGCAGTATCTACATCCATGACAGGTAGCGAGTCAACAAGCTTTTCGTCACGCAAGCCGCGTGGCTGCTCGCTGCTTGCTTGCGAATCAATCCAGTCAGCGGCAAGCAGCGATACTTCGCGAGCCACCAATGCAGCAAATTCGGAGCAGCCCTGAGACGAGGAAGCACGCTGGGAATACAGCTTATTAAGAGCGTCAAAGATGGCGCCATGGGGCACCTGGGCCTGCACAAACGTATTGAAAATGAGACCACGCGAGTATTCTGCGGGGCGCTCCAGCGATAAATCGACAAGGATGCGGGCAACAACAGTAAGTGGAAACGCCGACGCGGACGGATACAGGCGAGAACCCAGTTGTGACACTTTGGAAGAAACCGCCAGCAGGCCTGTGCTCTGCTGATCGTCTAGCACGGAGCGCAAAAGAACCTGCCACACATCCTCCACCATTTGAGCATCATCATGATTGGACGCTTTGAATATCAGCAGCATCGCATCCCATAGCCGCAGTGGCTCTGCAAACCGGTCGTATAGCTCGGTAACTGTGTAGATCCGACGGTCCAAATCCCGTGCTGCCTCGTTGTTCTGCTGCTGCTCCAGCTGCTGCTGGATCACTAGCTGCACCTGCGCAACATCCAGCAAGTCCTCGGTCTCGCGGACCATCAAGCTCAGCTCATCAGCAGGCACTGCATTTGCCGATGCCGAGCCAACAGATGTTTTGGCATTGGTGATGGCCAGTGACAAATACTCGATGCGCTTTGTAAGCGATAGGTCCAAATCGGAAGCGCACGCCAGTTGCTGCAGCACCAGCGCTGCATTGTAATACTGTGAGGACTGCACGTAAAAATGCCACAGCATATCACCCTTCTCCAGCGTGCGTGGCTCAATAAGTAGATACTGCTCGACCAGTGGTGCGTGCATACGGAACAGCAGCGAGGACTGGTCGCGGGCCAGGAGCCAATCAAACAGCGCAAACTGGAACAGCGGATCTTCGCGAGGTAGCTGCTGCAGAACACGTATGTCAACGGGCCAGCGGCGGTCTAGCATCTCTAGAACCACGTTGTAGCAGTCCATGCGCCGGCGATACAGTGCTTCGCGCTCATCTCCAGCTGGCGCGCCGTCGCCCCAGAATGCCAGCGCTGTGTCACGCGGATCAGACTGGGTGGCACATGCCAGCGCCAGGGTCCACACGCACGACAAGCGATCCAGCTTCTCAAATGCTGCACATGCATCACGCAGCTGCTGTATAGAAAGCGATGCTGCAATGCCTACCAGTAGCTCCAGCGCATCGCGGGCCAGCGTTGCAGCAGCTGCGTCCTCGTCGGCCTCTGCTGCAGCGCGCAGATGCTCCAGTGCACGGCACAGCGCCACATCCGCAGCCGAAAACATGCCTGCGCAACGCGCACCCAGTACATCGCTAAGAGCCGAAGAGCCAACTGGCTGGGCATGTACCAGGGCCAAAGCCAGGTCACGGCACAGAGAGCGGCCGGTGCCGCACACCAAGCGTGCAAATGTTGCGTCTGCCAGCTGTTGGCGCTGATCGGGTGGCATTGTCGCGCTGGCCGCCGGCAGATTCAGCTCACACAACAGATCAGCAAATGACGCAACTTCAATTGCACGAACTAGCAGATCATACAGTGCTGCCAACGAAGCAGCTTCTGCCTGCCAGCATCGCGCCGAGTCGGCGGTCTGGGCCACAGCGGCGGCAAAGTTGCCTAACTGATCTGGTACAAAGCGTTGGTCACTGGCCACAAAGCGCTGCAGTCGCTGCAGTCGCCGCTGCACGCTGGCCAGTAGTTGAGTGTTCAAGGCCATGCGCAGCTGTGCACCATCGGCTGCCAGTGCTGGTAGCGTCCATACGGGCTGCAACACTCGGGCCAAATACATCGCCAGCCCATTGTGCCGCCCACTCAGCTCCACCTGTCCGCCACTCTGCTCTGTCCCGGATGCCGTTGCAAATGCTGGTGCCTCTGCCGCCCGTGGAATGCCGCCATGCTCGAACAGTAGACGGCGTGCAGCAGCATCGACGCGCATCGGTTGCGTGTCGTCAGCACACAATAGCGCATAGCACATGGCACATGCCTCGTCCAGCCCATAAGTACTGACAAACGCTCGCAGCTCTGCGTCGCGCACTGTTGGCTGCGAAAGCAGTGCTCGTAGCATATCCAGCGGCCGCTGCTGTTCTAAAACCGTCACGCCCGCATTGGTCAGCGCTGCAAATCGCCGCTGTGGCACCGCATCCACCGTTGCCAAGTCGTTACGCATTGTCTGCCCACCAATCTCTGCCAGCGCCCATGTGCGACCCTCAACGCGCGCTTCAGCTGCCAGCTCTACCAGCGATGCGCGCGGCTGGCGTGCGGCACGAGCTAAAATCTGCGCACTTGCCGGCGCTATTCCCACAACTGCGTCATGGTCTTCGCCCGCAGCCCGCGCCAGCAGCGTCGTACTGCCACCACAGTATGCTGCATGCACACGAGCGCCAGGGCTGCCTGGAGCCAGCCGCACATGTACAACGTCAAATACTGCCGGCTTCTCAGATGCTGCTGCTGCTGCTGCCACTGTGCTGTGCAGCCGCTGTGCACGGCCAACCGTTGAAAAATAGATACGTGCGCCGCCACTAGTAACTGCCACCAGTGCCAATGATCGCGACTCATGTATAGGAATAACATGCAATGATACCAGCTCTACACCTGTACCCTCAAATTGCGGGCACAGCAGCGCTGCTGCAGCACCTACAGACCGGTGAGTCAGCACATGCTCAAATGCGCTGCCATCGGCGCCCAGCCAAAATAGACGGATGGCTGCATCCTGTTGTAACACATACGCCAGCCGCCGTGTGTCGTCTACCACCACCGATACTGCTGCAGACACTGCGCCGCGTGTTGCTGCGCTCAAGAATGTCGGCACAAAGTACGACAGAACGCCTGCTGTCAGATTCACTTTACGTGCACGCCGTGACAGCCATCCATCTGCCGCGCGATATTGCAGCTCGTAAAGTGCACCGTCATTGCCGGCCATCAGAATCCGCCCGTCTGCTGTTCCTGCAATGCTAGTCATTGCCACGCCATCAGCTGCCACGCTGATCTGTGTCGCGTACAGCGTCACATCGCCACCTCGCGGACCCGCCCGGTAGCCCACACCCAGCAAAAACACTTCTAGCGGCGTTGCCACCACTAGCACATGTTTGACGTCATCTACAAACACTCCACGTTGCGGCCGCACCAGCCCCACGCTCACAATCACCTGTTCCTGGCCCTCAAACGTGTAAAAATCCTCTTCGTCTTCGTAATTCCACAGAAACAGCCGGTGGTCCACTGTGATCCATGCTCGTCCTATCTCTGGAAACAACCCCATAAAGCACCGGCACTCCAGCAAGTCATATTGCTCAAATAGCGCGTCTGGCAGCCCCACTGCTCGCTGTTTCCGCACCACCTGCCAGTCTGGCGGAATCCCTGCCTCGTACTCGCACGACGAGGACGCTACATATGCTCATTTAGCTTGCTTTTTTCATTTCTTTATTCTATTTGCAAATCCCTCCCTGACTTACCATGTAGCAGTTCAGAAATCTCAGGAAATTTTGCGTCTGCCTGCTGCTTGCTTTCAACCAGCTGTGCTGCCTGCTCCAACGCCGCCTCTGTCGTTGTCGAGGAGGCCATTTTAAAATTGTGTCCAATTAAAAAAAAATAAACAAGAAGAAAAAAATGCAAGATTGCGTTTAAACTTGATGATGAGTCGCGGCTCGTATTTTGATTATGGTTCGCTCTTTTCTTTTCCCTTTTTAATTTTTTTTTTCTAAACCATGGGTGCTGTGGCCAGTGCAAAGACAAATGCAAAGACATGTGCAAAGATAGCTGCGCTGAAAAAGACGCTCAAGCCGCGCAATTCCAAACTCAAAAAGGCTACATCGATAAAGGGCAGACAGAAGCAGGCAAAGTCTTTGACAAAGGCGCTATCTATATCAACCACAAAGCCTGCTATCGCATCTGTCTCTACCAAGCATAATGCCGGTCGCCGCGTGTTGTGCGAATCTCTTGATCAATCTGCTTCCGTTGCCAGTGAGGCATTGCGTGGCATTGGCTGTGCAAAAGAAATACCAACGCCTGAACAGCTGGCTGAAAGAGCCAAAATTGAGCGGGAGCGTATGGCTCAGGCTTATGAACATGACCAAATGGTTATGCAACACAATGTTGAAGAGCTAGCTAATTTAATGAGCTCATCATCCTGAACAAAAAAATGTAGTTGTTTTCGTAGAGATCAAAGGATCTTTTATTGTTTATAGAGCCTTAAACATTTAGCGACTTGCTTATTTCTGACTGAACTACCAAGATGCTGGCGCTGGTTCCTGACCCTAGCAGATATTCTGCTGTAGTACCCAATGTCTGCGTATTTCCAGTGGCCTCCGCCACTGCCAGCTCCTGCGAATGGTCAAAATACCTGTGACTGTTCCTGACTGATCTTCCACATACCACCAAATCTGCAGCCTTTAGCATCCGTGCCTTTTGCAAGAATGTCTGTAACGGTGTTGCTGTGGTTATCGTCTGAATATGCACATTTGAAAGTTGCGCTTCATGGTTACCGTCAGGGGGTATTGGCAATACATTACTTTGTTCTGGTGATTGTGCTTGACGCAGCCGTAACTTGCTTGCCAGTTTCTGTCGCACCGAGCTATGTTGATCTGCTGTTTCGTTAGCATCTGCTGGATTTGCAGATGCGTCTGCTTTGGGCGATTCAATTGCTGTATTAACCGTGGCCATTGACAAGCGCTTGGCGCGTTCTTCCGCATCTGTACTATTGGGCTGCAAGCATCTGCTAAGGCATTGCTCATCCTGTTCACGTTCAGCTATTTCAAATCTCCAGCTATCTTCGTCAACCCGTGTTTCGGCAACAAGGTTGCTTGGTTCGGAGACATCCTCTATAGTCTGTTTGCTGAAATGTACTTTGGCAATGCTGCTATATGATGCTGGCTCTATAGCTGGCTGCTCAATGCCAAACTTTGCAAATCGCCATATTTGCACACAGACAGTAGAATGTGTGCAGAGTTCTGATACTAGCTTCACAGCTTGACGGTCGTCTGCTCCTCCGAAAAAGGGCACAACTATTACAGGAACCTGCTGGTCACTGTTAGACTCTGCTGCTAACTGACCATCCTCTTCGACAATGGCATCATTGCTACAGCCATCGCTGATAATATTATCATCTGTTTTGCCGCTTGTCTCGCTCTCAACAAGTCCACGATCAATAAACACACACACATGATTTTGGGCTTTGGTAAACAGCTCGACAATCAACGATGCTTGCTGCTCAACAGTAAATCCCCAGCCAAGGCTTTCAAACCATCCCGGAACCAAATGCTCTGCTTGAGCATTGCCTCTTTGCAACGATCCTCCAGTCGAAAGCTTGCTGCGTCCAAATGCTGTTAATATGGTGATTTCTGCGCCAGCATCCTGCGCGCTGTTAAGAATATTATCAACAAAGTGCTCGTAATCCGAAAACGTCAGAGCGCCATGAAACACCAGCTTGACAACCTGTGCCAATGCCCGGAACATCGATATCGCTGGATCTGTAAGAATCCGCAATTCCGACTCGTAATGTTTCATAATTGATGAATCACGACCTGTAAGCTCCAGCAGCCGCAACCCAAATACTCGGATAGGCCGATAAAACGGCAGGCGAGAAAGGGATGAAGTACTGCCACTAGGTGGTGTATGGTGGAAGTAGCTTAGCAGCGTCATGGCCGCAGGCACCTGCTGAATCCGATTCAGCACAATGAGCATGTTTACTGGCGGGCCCGCATTTGGATCCTTGCTGGCTTCGGATGCTTCGTCTAAAAGCTGGTCTTCCAGACGCTTTTGCCATTTGGGCGGGTACAGCCATGTCACAAGCGGTGTAGTGGAAACTGTAGTAATAATGGCCATAAGTACCATCAACGAGAATATACGTGTGTCTATAACTCCTGCATCCAGCCCGATGTTTAGTACTACCAGCTCTACCAGGCCCTTGGTGGCCATTAGCAAACCAATAGTCATCGATTCGCGCCAGGTAAACTTTATAAAGCGAGCAGCTAGTCCACAGCCAACAATTTTGCCTAAAAAGGCTACCAACGTCACTAGCACCCACAGTCCCCATGTTGCGCCGTCCTTCAAGTCAGTAAAGTCTGTTTTAAGCCCAGACAGCGTAAAGTATATCGGTAGAAAGAAAATGTGCACTACATCTTCAATTTTCTCGATCACCTTGACTGCAAACCCGCCATCGTGAGGAATAATAGCACCGACCAAGAACCCGCCGAAGATTGCATGGATGCCAATAGCATCAGTAAAGAACGCTGAAATTAGCACCATCATAAAGGTAACGAACAGGACCATCTGCTGCGGCTCGCGGCCATTAAACACACCGCTGTGCTGTAGATACTTCAAATAAACCGGGCGAACAATAAAAATTACAAGCAGCACCCAGCCCAGCCCAGCCATAAATACCCACAATGCAGTCAGGCCTGAAGAGTTGTTGGTCAGTGCAATAACCAGCGCAAGCAAGCACCACGAAACGACGTCATCTACAGCGGCTGCCGACATGCTGATTGATCCTACGGTGGTTTTCAGCAGATTACGCTCGGTAAGAATACGTGCCAGTACAGGGAAAGCAGTAATCGACATGGCCACTCCGCAAAACAGTAAGAAATTGACGTAGTTGCCCTCATGATCCATTAAAATCGAGTACAACGCGTAGCTTACAGCTATTCCCAAGGAAAAGGGCAAGATAATGCCAGCCGCGCTAATTGTTATTCCACGCCGCATGTTGCGTTTAAGCATGCGTGGGTCAAGCTCCAAGCCAACCATAAACAGAAACAGCACTAGTCCAAAGTTGGCTACCAGGTTAAGGTTTGCTATTGACTGCTCTGGAAACACGTTGGTTGAAAAGGCTTTCCAGCGGCCTAGAGCCGTAGGCCCAAGGATGATTCCGCCAAGGATTTCGGAAATGACTGTCGGCTGAAGAGCCCGCTTTAAGAAGATGTGTAAAAGCCGACATAAGCACACAATTATTAACAGTTGGACAATAAACAGCTTTAACGGATCAGATGCTGAGTATTCAATAGGGTTGTCCCCCGAAACTATAGATGAACCAGCCATCAATAGACAAATATAACTATTCTAATATGAAGCGTAGGAATTAATAGAGTAGATGTGGGGAGGGCCACTAGCCTATTCATATAGCACAAAATTCTCTTGCCTCCTTTTTTTAAAGTTTACAAAAGGAAAATAGCTTAGATGCATATTGCCTTTTTCCAATGTTTATTACTCATTTTAGTTTCCAAATGAAAATATGGGCATAAATGAGCTTGATTGGAGCAAGGAAGAAAATACGTAATTTCGCTTCGCTTGTAGAATGCGATTTTCTTCTGGAACGTGTAGATGCAAAAAGAAAAAATCGGCTTCTTTAGAAGTCACATGCCAGTACATTGGAGATATTTCCATGCATATCCCAACAATGATGTGCCTTCCGGTTGCTGCAAAACCGGACAATATTTGCACAATGAAAAAAATGTATCAAGTGGTATAAATGTCACTTGTATCCAATGCACTCCACAGCGTTCTGTCATAGGCATCCAATTTAAGCTTGTCTAATTGTGAGAGAATGAACCCCGGGCAAAGCGCAGCCAGCAACACTGCACATTCCAGTGCGGCGAGCCATTCTACTAGCTGCTCGCCATGTGCTTGCCAGTGCCGAAGGCTGTAGCTAGCCGGGAATTTCCGAGTTTGTAGCTGTCTGATAAACTGGCGAGTATTTTCATTCTTTCTTGACAGCAGCTTGTTGTCAACGTATCCGCTGCTGAGGTAGGATAGGTTTGGAAGCAGTTTAAGCAATTGTGTCATTTCTATTATGGTCAGAGAAACCCCAATGGTCAGCTTCACCAAGTTAACTGGAAAGAAGCCTTCTTGGCTAGAAAGCAAATCGGATATCTGGCCCAGCTTGAGCGTTTGCAGAGACAAGGGCAGATATTTGATAATTCCAGCTATCTGGTGAGAATTGGCAATTTTCAAAAAGCGCAGAGATGTTTTTCTCTGAATGAGCATGGAAACTTCAGCATGAAGATCGCTCGGTATAGTAGCAGCATTTATGCTCAAGTACTCCAATATGCAGTCATTGCCTCGGAGCAACACAGTATCGGCAAATGGATAAAGCCCGCCAACATTTAAGTAGCGAAGAGCTGGAAATAATGGCTTTGAAGTGGTGGGTTTGTTTAATGGCAGAACGATTGTGGGTGGCCAATGGATAGCCAACTTTTGTAAAACTGGATATTCTACTTCATGCTTACCATCGTATATCATATCACTTATGCAGCCTGCAGAAAAAAAGCTTAAATGCAAGCTTTGCAAAGTCAGTGCGTTTCTATGTAGCAAAGATGCCAGTTGGCCAAACTTCCCTATTTCTACAGCATATATAGATGTCAAGCCCTGAATCATGGTCGGCTTGATAATGGCATGCAATGTTCCTGGCCGCACTTTCAACTGCCGCTGTGTGGCAGAACTAAACAGTCTGTGTAGGGTATTGTTTAAAGCTTCACGAGTTATTTGGTAGTATGGATTACTGCCAGCCTTAATATCCACATCTACAATAGAGGCGTTAGGCGCCATTTTATCTATCATGTCTAAAAACTGTGCAATAGCCCTGTAGGCTCCAAGCATATTAAAGTCGTTATCATCCCCAGCAAAATAAATTTCATAATCAAGCTCTCTTGCACGTGGATAGACCATATGTTGTTCAGCAGACGTTTGCAAGTGCTTTAATGCACTGCCGTTGATTACGCTTTCCAAATCCAAGCGTACTTTTACTTGCCGCACCAAGTTGGAAAAGCAGGGGTCTGGCATAGAGTTTGCTATTGGCCATTTTGGATACTTTATGGAAACAGCGCTAAATGAGCCAGTAAAATCAAGGACAAGCTCTTGGCACACCAGTGGCAGTACCACGCATCTCCAAACGTGGCTAATATTTAGCAGCACATCAAGCGTGTGCCATCTGTTTTCGCTGATAACCCACCGGACTATGTTTTCCACAACCTCTCTCGGTAAGTGCTCAAAGAGTGCACACATAAAGTATATACAGAAATAAGTAAAGAAGAGAAAGGGGGGAAGGAGGTGACTTTATCTTGTACTTTTTGTTTTAAAATGTAAAGCAAATAATGAACGACAATTAAAAGATTAAAAATTTAACACCTAAGAAGCTCAAGCAGACTGCGACTAGTGCCTCCGGTACTATTGTTGCCATTTGTGTGGCGGCGGATCTTTACCACGAGGTGGATATTGCCTGCATGCTTTTTGACTATATCGGCAACCGAGCAGTCCATAGTTTCTGGAACAAACAGCATGACGAGGAAGAAGCCAGCTAGCGTAAAGCTTCCAAACACCACAAAGAGCCACTGCGGCATCATGTTTTCAATAAGTGGGACCATCAGGCCAGTGACAATAGACAGGACCCAGTAGAGTGAGCAGCACAAAACAGTAGCAGCGCCTAGAGAGTAGCTAGGAATGGCCTCGGAAATATAGAACCAGGGGACAATACCCGCTCCCATGTTAAATACAAAGTAGCACAGGAACACGGCAGCCATGACCAACGAGTTGGGGCCGTAGAACAGGCCGGCAGAGATAAGAATGCTGCAGATGGCCATGCCGCCCAGACTGCCCAGAAGCAGGGCACGGCGGCCCAGGCGGTCGACACAAACAAGACACAGGAAGATGGCCGGCAACGAAGTACCACAGACCACAATGCATGCCCAGGGCGCACTAAGTGGGCTGTATGGGTCAAAGATATCCATAACTACGCCGCTGTCGCTAAATAGAATTGCCGAAATACCCGAAAGCTGCTGCAAAAGCATCAGCACAATGCAGCAGGCCATGAGATGGCGCAGATCGTCACGAGTGCGTCCGCACAGAGTCTGCCATGCGCCGGCAACATGTCGGGATGGCTCGACTAGCATGGATTCGGCAAAAGTAAGACTGGACGCAGCAGCTGCGTCGTCAATGACCTTATGCCCTTTGGACTTCATTGTAGCATTGCTGTCTTTTTCGACCGGTGGCGCCGGGGTGTGCTGGCCAGAAGATGTGCTGGCCAAGTTGGCCTGGGCATTGCGGGAATGTGGTGCCGAGCTGGCCCACTGGGCAGAGTGGTAGCTGTGGTTGCGTGGCCTTGGCTCTTCGGCATCCAGCGATAGCAAGCTTTCCTGCCACTCTGCAGCCACGTCATAACCGCGACGCAAAGTAAGCAATGCATGACGCGCCTCATTGATATGATGGGCTTTGAGCAGGTAGCTAGGTGACTCGACACGTAGTGGCAGCAGGGCGATCTGCAACAGCGCGAAGGCGCCGGGAAGCGCAACTACAATCCGCCATTGTGTGCCGTTGGTGATATACATGGCGGCCAGCTGGCTAAACATCAGGCCGAGGACAATCGACATTTGGAAGAACGACCCGTAAAAGCCGCGCCATTTAAAGGGCGCTATCTCGCCAATGTACGTGTTGGCGATGCCAGACGCAATGCCGCACCCAATTCCCATGACAAAACGGCCCAGCGTAAAGTGCACGGCCGTGGTGGCTGTGCCCATCAGCACAGAGCCCGCTACATAGAGGCCGTTGTTAACCACAAGCGCGTTGCGGCGCCCAATGCTGTCAGAAATAGTTCCCGAGACCAGAGCACCCAGAAATCCGCCTACAGACAGGATGCCAACGGCAATTGTCCAGGCGCTATCGCTGAAGGGAATGCGGTTGGGGAATTCGCCGCTATGGGAGTTTGATGGGCCTAGCGGATATAGCTGGCAGATGATGGGCTTGCTGACGTTGACAATGCCAAACGACCAGCCAATGTTGACCACTGACAGCGAGACCAGCAGCGTCGTTACAAGCACGTACCAGCTGAACCCTGCATCTCGTGAATCCTGAAACTTTTCGTTGTCGACATCGTGGAGATCGACAGCAAATACACGTGGATACAGTGTCCGGCTGGCTTTGTGTTGCTCTCGGTGCTGCAGATCGGTGTTGCCGATGCCGCTGTCATTTTTGCAGTGGGCTGTATCTGGTTCAGCCATGGCTGGATGGATCAAAGTATAATGGAATAGCTCTATAAGACTAAAAGAAGACGGGAAGAAGATGGTGCATCCTCATCTAAAGGTGTTTGGGAGGCAATGGCACCTTCCAAAACATAGAAAGACATGGTGCTTGTAAATACACATACACCGCTAGAACGTATAGGCTATTTTCCCGTACATTAAGAGAAAAAGAACATCTACTGCTCAGAAAAGGGAGGGGGATTTTGGGGCCAAAACATTTTAGTGCTTAAAAATAGCTTCTTGCTTAGGCCTCAAAGGCAAGGGCAGCACCCATCTTGTGGGCGTTCTCCTGCAGACGCGTGGTATCAAACAAGCCTGCCAGCGACAGCTTGACGCCCGGACGCAGCGTCTGGGTGAACGACAGGCCCAGACGGCCGACATTGTCGACCTTGGCCTTGACATACGCGTCCTTGTCCAGCACGTACTTTGTGCCCAATTCGGCCGACACGCCGCCCTCGGGGTTCTTGTAGTCGTACACGGCACGGGCACCAGCCTCAACGCTCTTGGTGACGCGCTGGTAGAATGCCAGCTGGAACAGATTCAGCGAGTTGTTGCCCTGCAGCGTAATCGTATAGTCGGGGCCGGCATAGCCCAGGGTCGAGTTGGTCTTGGTCACAGCACCGCTGTTCAAGTCATACGCCAGCTCAGCACCGGCCAAAGCGCCGTCACGGCTATACACTTCACTTTCATTTAGCTGCGCCATTATTGGCATGGGAGCGTGGGGATTACAAAAGCCGCACTTACCTGATCGTAACGTCAGCAGTCACCGAGGGGCTGAGAGCGTCGACGTTCACGCGGGCAAACAGATTGTCCTGCTGGTAGTTGATCTTGGAGCGCAAAGCACGCTTGCTACAAATCCATTTGCTTAGCAGGAAATTCACACAAGATCGACAATCTTGTTTATACTTACGCAGAGCTGAGGCCCGATGAGCCGGAAAGCTCCAGCTTCAGGCCCTTGGCAAACTTGTTGGCAATCTCGACCTGGCCAGTGACCAGGTTGGCGGTGTTCCAGGACTCGGTGTACGTCAGGCCGTTGACCTTGTCGGCATACTTGGTCTTGAGCTCGCTGATGATGGCTCCCGACTTAATGTCCTGGGCTCCGTTAACGGTAAAGGAAACTCCATTGGCCGTGGTGGTCTTGACCTCCAGCTTGAGCGCGCCAAAAGGATAGTCCTTGCTGAACAGATCGTTCACGGGCTTGCAGATATCAGAGTAGTTGGGAGGAATCATGTTTACGAATGCTCGCAATCGCTAAAAGTAAGAGATTTAAACGAAAAAAGATAAAGAAATACCAAAAACCCATTGTGGTGGAGTTTAATCAAAATCGCGCTTTCAGTCCACGTGAGCTGACCTTTTTCTTCAACTCTGTTTACTTTGTAGCTCTCCCGCTTGCATTTCATTTTGCCCTTTTCTATATTTCCAAAGCTGTCTAGCAGAGCGCGCGTGCATTGTTCAAGCGCACTCCTCTCCCCCTAATTTACTAAAGCTAGTACACGAGCTCATCTCTAAGGTAAATAAGTGTTCTGTGGCCTTCCATAAAGGGCAAGCTTACAAATTCCGCTGAATTTGTAGTACAGGTGGCTAGGCAGCGGTCCTAGCTATTTAAGCGCGTCGGAAAAGGCTAAAGGTACCCGTTCATGGAGTTTTGGAGGCGGAAGAAAGGAACAGCAGCTTCTGGTACTAGCACCAGCGGAATAACCCCAGCAAACATTTCCGAGCCCATCCATAACTTGGACGCTCCCTTGCCAAGCAACCGTGGCACTACGCCGCCCCCACTTCCACGCAACCAATTGCACACTGCTGATCAACAGACATCAGCCTCGGCAGCAGCAGCCTCGTTCGGCGATGCAGAGTTTCGTGAGCGGTACAGGACGTACCGGCAGCAGCGCCGGCTGTCGCATACAAATTCGTCTGCACGGAGTTCCCAGTTGACCACTGCCAGCGAAAACACTGTGGTGTCGCAGCCTGATATGGTAAGACAACGAAGTCATGATATAGAGACAATGCCAGGAATGGGGGCTGCTGCTCCTGCTGACGAAGCCGGCGGCCCGCCCCGAGGCTCGCTGCGGTCAACGCGAAGCGCAGCAACTGGACGTGGCACAGCAGCGGCTCCGGGCGCAGCCAGCGACCCTACGTTTGCAACTCGGAGCACCAGTATGGGCATGACCCGCCCAGCCCCCTTTATGGGGACAGCCAGCAGCAGCATGTCAGTAACAAGCTTTAGCAGCATGGGCAGCGCCAATAATCGCCGCAGCGGCGCCTCCATGCACACGTCAGCAAACGAAGCCGAGCCCGAGAACCTCAGCGAGGAGGAAGTGAACCTGATGCTTGGTCGCCTGATGGACGAAATGGACATCAAAGACGCCCAGCGCTTGCAGATGCAAAAAATGTCGCTTCCCAACAAGCTCAAACTTCTCAAGCAGCAGCGGCAGCTGGAGACGTTCCAGATGGACAGCAAGGGCAATGCGCCCGAGTATTTTTACCGCTACCTGATTGAAACCGACATTCGTTCGCTGCCCAAGCAGATGCTGGTGCATTTGCGCGTTTGCGTGTCGACCCAGCCCGTAAACTGGGTCAAGCAGTTTGTCGACATGCAGGGGCTGGAAGCGCTGTCCGAATGTCTGGGCTTTTTGAACCATTCGGGAACTCGCAAAGGCGATGATATCACCAAGGAGATTGAGATTTTAAAGTGCATAAAATCCGTGGTTAATATCGAGTGTGGCGCACAGGACGTGCTGCGGTATCCTACATGCGTGCACAACCTGTGCTTTTCTATCGATGCACCGTCGCTGCTGACTCGCCGGCTAATTTCAGAAATCCTGACATTTATCTGCTACCTCAACGTGCCCACTGGCCATGCGACTGTGCTCAAAGGGCTCGACAAGCTGCAAAAGTTCCGCGAGATGCAAAAGCGCTTTGAGCCCTGGATGCGCGCGCTCGAGTCTGCCATTGACGGTCGCGGGCGGATGGGCAGCAAAGTGGGCGCCAGCGAAGAGCTGCGACAGCTTGGCGGTACCGCCGATCGCGACCTGACTGACTACGTGCTGTCCAGTCTGATCCTTATCAACGCGGTGGTTGGCGTTTCTGATGATGTGGAAATGCGCATGCATTACCGCAGCCAGCTCAACGTTGCTGGCCTATCCCGCATAATTAAAAAGCTGCGGGCTAGCTTTGATAGTCCGCTGATATCCCTGCAGATCAACAAATTCGACAAGGACGCTGAGCAGGACCATGCCGATGTGCTGGAGCTGTACAACCAGCAGATTATGCAGGACATGACAGATCCGGAAGAAGTGTTTCAGGCAATTTTGGCTCAGATCGACGATGACGACCGTGCTCGAGAGCACTTTTTGTCTATCTTGCAGCGCTTGCTGCTTCTTCGTGATGACTACGCTACAGATATGGGGGGGATAAGCAACGGCGATTCACGAGCTACCAAAGCGCGCTATTACCAACTGCTGGACGAAATCACTACTCAGGTAGTGATGGATATCCGCAATGGCGAGTCGTTGGAATCGGACTACGACAGCGACTTTGACTCGCGGCCAGCTCGTCCGCGCAACAATGATGCGTTTTCGTCGCATTATGGCGTAAGCGTTGCTGGGATTATAGATAAGTTCTCCAATGAGGAGCAGCTGGAAGAGGCAGTTCGTGAAGCCAAGGATTTGCGTGAGCAACTTGAAAAAGTGACTCGCCAGAAAAATGAGCTAGAACTTGAAGTGTCGCTGAAGTCAGAGGGCTTGGTGGGCACGCTCAAGACAAAGATTTTTGCTCTGGAAGACCTGCTGCGTATGTCTAGGCATACCATTGAGGCCTTGCAAACCCAGATCAAAGAGCTACGCGACCAGTTTACGCAGAAGCTGGCCAAACAGGATTCACAGCTCAAGCAGCTCTATTCTGCACTCCAAGATGAAGCAGGCGAGCACGATATGCTGCGCCGGCTTAAAGATGACCTGACGCTTGAAAACGAAGTTCTTCGTAGTGGAGTTGCGTTACAAGCATCGGAAGATAATCCCGACGAGCTGGTGTTGAATCAGGAACTGCTGTTGGCTGAAATTGAAAAGCTCAAGATGCAGCGACCAGAGCTGAATAGGATGACTGAAGCGCGGCAAATGCTGGAGCAGATTCTGCGTGATGCAGGGCAGGGAACATCGACTAAAAAACCAGCACCTAAGGCTGTAGATACAAACAACACTATTTCAAACGAAAAAGAAGCTGCTTCGTCGCAATCAGGAACTGAGCTGCCTGCAGGCGTCAAAAAGGGCACAGTTATGATGGATTCTGTCATGTCAACTCCATCACGGCTGGCCGATTTCGCATCGGAGCTGGAGAAGAAGCTGGGCTATAAAAAAGAGGATAAAGCTGATGATACAGCCCAAGAACCTGCACAAAAAGAAACAGAGACAAAGTCTGAATCAGCAAAGGAGCCTGCACAAGAAGCATCGGCAGACGCTGAACAAACTTCTATTCCTCCGGCTCCTCCACTGCCTCCAGACATGGGGGGATCTGCTTCGCCTTCTGCTCCATCACTTCCATCTGACACAGGCGGATCTGCTCCGCCTCCTGCCCCACCGCTGCCGCCTGGCGTTTCTGAATCAGCTCCACCACCAGCTCCGCCGCTGCCTCCGGGTATGGGTGGGGCAGCTCCTCCACCAGCTCCACCATTACCTCCAGGTATGGGTGGATCAGCTCCGCCACCAGCGCCGCCGTTGCCTACTAGCGGAAACAAACCGACTGCCGATGCGCTGGCTGCAGTCAAGCTGCGATCAGCTGGCCAGCCAAAGACATCAGATGGCCCTCCTAGTGCTCCGCCAGCCCCACCCGCACCACCGGCTCCGCCAATGATGGGTGCTGGTGGAGGCCCAGGAATCCCCCCGCCTCCACCAACATCATTCTTAGGAACTTTACGACGCAAAGAGCTTAGCTATGTGCCCAAAGTCAAGTTGAAGGCTCTACAGTGGGACAAACTCAACGAGCAGGTTGTGGAGTCTTCATTGTGGTCCAAGCTGGAAGACCGGGCAGGGCTGAAGGAAAAAGAGGTTGTAGATACCCTACACTCTAATGGCACGTTCTCTAGCCTGGAAAAGCTGTTTGCTGCCAAACAAGCAGTAGATATATTTGCACTGCGCGAAAAGCGGCGCAAAGAACGCGAAAGCAAAAAAATGGAGGAGATCACGGTGCTGGATAGCAAGCGCTCCTATGACATAAGCATTATGCTTGGTATGATGAAGAAGCTGTCGTTCCGTGATATCCGCCGAGCGCTTTTACGTATGGACACATCGGTGATTTCGGAAAATATGCTGAAGCAGTTGCTGACTTTTGTGCCTACGCCCGAAGAGCGTGGGCTGCTTTCGGCTTATCAGGGCCGGCCGGATCGTAAGCGACTGGCACGGCCAGAGCGCTTCTTTTTGGAAACGATGAAGATCTGGCGGTATGAGCAGCGACTACGAGTGACCACTACCTGGGCAGCCTGGCCCGAGACCTTCCGAGATTTGCAGCGCGACATTGCGTCAGTTATGACTGCAGCACATGCGGTGTCGACTAGCAGGCACTTCCCACAAGTGCTTGAAGTTGTTCTGTCTATTGGAAACTTTATGAATGGGTCTGGATTCCGGGGTGGAGCGTTTGGATTTAAAATTGCATCGCTTAACCGGCTAATGGACACCAAGGCTGAGGATAACAAAACGACACTGCTGCACTTTGTGGCCGCAACAGTTGAGGAAAACTTCCCCAGTGCTCTGGAGTTTTTGGAAGAGCTTCGGCCAGTAGACTCGGGCTGCCGTGTCTCGTATACGGAAATGAGGGCTGAAATGAGCGATCTACGGGTGCGGCTAGCCGAGGCCAAGCGCGAGCTGGAACAATTGCGTGAGCAGCGCGAAAAAGAGCTCAAAGAGATTGCTCTTGAGCCAAAGCCTGAAGATGAAAAGGCTCCAGAAGAGGATGGAAAGGCCGACGCTACTGTAAAAGGTAAAGACAATGCCGATAGCGATGGCTCTGAATCCGAAACTCCAGGCGGGTCAGCAACGACGTCCGCGTCTGATCCCAATGACCGATTTTTATTGACCATTCGCCGGTTTGTTGTCGAGGCTTCTGAGCAGTTTGAATCGCTGACATCGCAGTTTACATCAATGGAAGAGTCATTTACCAGTGCAATGCTGCTTTATGGCGAGGAGCCTCGTGGAATGGCGCCCGAAGAGTTCTTTGGTATCTTTAAGACGTTTACAGCGTCATTCAGCCAAGTGCATAAAGACAATATCCGTGAGCGTGAGCGCAAGCGTGCGGCCGAGAAGCGTCGTAAGCAGATTGAGATCCAGATTGAGCAAAAGCGAATTGCCAAGCAAAACCGCGCCAACCGGCTAGCTACAGGGGCATCGCGCATTCGCGAGCAGCTGGAAAGCGATGGTCAGTCCGATACAGCGCTGGCAGCAGCCACATCGTCTATTGATGATGGAGATGAGGGTGCAACCAATGGTGGCCAGAATGTGAACGGGGAGAATGGCGCAGTTGACGATCTGCTCAAGTCGCTGATGGCGGGCACAGACTTGGAGCGTGTGGAAGCGACGAAGCGCAGACGTCGCCGGGAACTGATGAGCATTCGGCGGCGAAGCAGCGTGCGCCGCAGTATCCATCGTACAAGCATTTCGATAAAAGCGTTGCAGATGCTTCGGGACATCAAGGAAGATGGTGAAGATGCTGACATGGATGCTGACGACGATCGCCATATGCCGCAGCTTCCATCTGCAAACCGTCGGTCTATCTTGCGCAGACCACCTCCTGATCGCATGTCTACAATTACCGAAGATGACGATCGCGGATCTGATCTCGATATTACTGAACGTCGAGCGGCGCGACGTCGGCAGTTGCTGGAAGATTAGAATGCATTTTGCCTTGTTCTTTTGCTTGTGTTCATTTTATACAAAAGTGTTGGAACCAAAATGGGGTTTTTGCATTATCCGCATTTACTTCTTTTCTCTTGATATTTATAAAGGAATCAAAAGAATTAAATAAAGTACAAGGGTCCTTTTGTAATTTACAAGTCAACGAGGCTGCCAAATCAGCCAAATGGCACTTTTAAAAGCGGCTAAAGCACTAAAGTCTGACTTTGTTTCTTGGCAGAGGTATAAATTTGTTTTTCGGCAGCATCATCTTCTTTCGTTTGTATATCCACTTCTACACCTTATTAAAAAAATGCATGTTTCAGGTATAGCTGCACAAGCAGCAAGCATACTTTTGGGCACATCTGCTGTGTTGGCGTCAATTTCAAGCCTGCAATACCAAAATGATGAATTCCTTCCTAAAATTGCTGGAGGCGAGGTAGCCAGCGACGACAGCTATGATTTTGTCGCGTATATTCAAGCGTACAACTCCAGTACAGGGGGCACGACCTGCACGGGCAGCTTGATTGCCCCAAACATTGTGCTTACTGCTGCCCACTGCACATTTTCCAGCGCCAATACACTTTACAAACCTAGCGAATATACCGTAAGCTTTAATCACACTAGACCTACCACTACATCATTCAAAGGCTTTTCCGTATCTGACGTAAAGGTCAATCCAGATTTCAATCGACAGACTCTGCGCAACGACTTGGCGTTGCTGTTTTTGGCTGAAAATGTACCAACTACTGAAGCTCAAAGCATAAAAATATTTATGGAAAACGTAACTACAGATACTCAGCTGTTTGCTGCAGGGTTTGGAATAACCAATCCTACAGACCCTGCATCAGTTCCGACCGACCTTATGAAGGTGCAGCTAACAGCAGGCAGCGATTCTTTCTGTAAGCAAAATACTGCAGGGTTTGACCCAAACTTTTTAATCTGTACTGACGGGACCGCAGGCAAGGATACTTGCCAGGGAGATAGTGGTGGTCCCCTGGTGTCGCCCGTTGATGGTGCAATGGCTTTGGCTGGTGTCACTAGCTTTGCGCCCATTACTGAAAATAATCCTGATGGCCGTTGTGCTCAAGCAGGCAGCACTGGTTTCTATGTACATATTCGAGCATATATACCCTGGATTGTTCAAGCCACTGGCCTTGACGAAAATAGTATAATAGCTGATGATGCTAGCTCTTCATCCGACTCCTCGAGTAGCGAATCAAGCAGCAACTTTTCTTCTGTTGCTCAAGATTCTAGCAGTAATGCCGATGGATGGGATGGTAGTGATATTGAAAGCACCAATGACGATATTAGCTATTATTCAACTGCACCTATTTTTGACATTCCAAGCGAAGAATCAAGCATCGAGTCTAGCGAAAGCGAGCTAGGAGAGCTGATCGAAGATAATTCAAGTACGAGTGAAAGTACTTCAAGTAGCGATATTATTATTAGCGAGAGCCATAGTAGCTGGGAAAGCAGCGAAAGTGCTGAGATTACCCATGAGGACAATGATTCATCGCTTATTGACATAGATATCGAAAGCAGCAGCTTATCAGAGCCCGAAAGCTCAGACTACGATGATGCCATAGATCAGGAGCATCTTTCTGAAGATGGAAGTTCAAATTCTGCCTTTACAAGCCCTACGCTGCTCATTTCGCTCAGCCTAATTGCATGTGTACATTTTATTTTCTAGGAGGCTTTAATACATTTTCACGCCTTTAAATGCTTTATAAATCTATTAGTCTTCTTCCTTTTCTCTAATTCCAAGCCATTAGCATTCTCAACTGTTAATTATTAGTATGTCTGTGGTTTTATGTGTGATTAAATAAAAATCTCCTATCATTCCTCCTTTTTTGCTTTTAAAAATTCCCCTAACGAAGGTATCCTACATCATTGAATTTTCTTTTTAAATTTCCTTTTAATATCCAACAGCTCACTTTTTTTTTTTTTTTAAAAAAAAAAAAAAAACTTGCTGTTTCTTTTGTAGACAACTCTTTGACTGGAATCGCTATAAAAACACATTTCTTGTCATTGAAGTAGGCCGCCTTTTTCCAGTAATATTCAGCTTTATCTACATGTATTTTTCTTCTAGCGACTTAATATACTAATAATGATGTTTGGCAAAATTATTATCACTTGCGCTTTGGCGTTTGCTGCTGCTATCCCTGGCTTGGAAGCAGCCAATGAAATGTCTGAACTTGGCACGTCGTTTGTCAAACGGATTGATAGAGGCACTACTCTTAATCTTCGTGGGTTCGATTATATTGTTTATATCAAGCCAACCATTTTCCAAGCAGGTATAACCGCATGTACTGGCATGCTTCTTTCTTCAAGATATGTGCTGACTACACAAAGCTGCCTAAGCAATAATGGTAAAAATGATTACTCTAGTGTTAGTGTAACAGTAGCCAAGAGTAGATCCAACACTGAAAGGGATACTGTCACTTTTGGCGTTTCCAAAGTTTTTTCTAGCGCCGATTTTGCAGTTGTTGACGAAAACAACAATTTGGCCGTTTTGCAGCTTCAAAACGATGTGCCTGCAAGCTTTGCTAAGCCGATAAAAATTTATGCTGGTGATTACAAGGCCAGTGAATCGGTAAAGCTGGCAGGATTTGCTACTAACAGCACTATCAATAGTCAAATATCTATGACTAGTCTACGCTATGAGTATATCAATATTGGCAGTGCAGATTACTGCATGAATGCTAAGTCGGGATTTGATAATGACTTGGAAATCTGTGCTTTAGTGAGCTCAGGTATAAATACTTGTGGAGGTGACTATGGTGCCCCCTTGATCCTTCACATTGATAATAGTGGAAGTAGCAGCACTGTCAACAACAACGTCATTGTAGTTGATGATAGCAGCAGTAGCGATGCATTTGTAGGAAATTCCCTACTTGGGCTGACTAGCTATGCGTATAGCCAGAATAATTTACAACCCACTGAATGCGTTTATGATGGAAACATGGGGTTCTTTACTTGGCTTTATCCCTTTGTTGACCAAATTGCCAATTTGACTGGCTTGCATGTTGAAAAGTTTACTGTAGCCAGTGCTAAGGTAGAAGACTCACCAGAGTCATATATGCATCCGGAAATGGACTTTCCCATTCAGTCTGAGGCACAGGCTAATTATGACAGTCAAGCCAGCCATATTAGCATATCACAGCCACACATTGTTTTAGTGGCTGGTATGGCAACTGTGTTAACTATGCTGATCTAGCTTATATTTTTAGAAATCAGACAATGAGTATTTGTAATAATAAAGCCTTCATTATTAACAAAAATGACTTTGAAATGTGTATTTAATAAAATAAAGTTAGAAATAGTAGCTAGTTCTATGCTTCAATAACTCGGTCATCTCCATCATAAACAACATCTTCTTCTTCGCCTTCCTTAATATATTCGTTTAAAGGGTTGCTCACAGTGATCATGTACTTTTCTTGACCATCCCAGTCAATCTCTTCGAATGTGCTGCCATCATCTAGTTTTTCCAATTCAGAACTCAATGACACTTCCGGATTAAACTTGCATATACCATTAAGGGCATTCTTCACTGCTTCTTCGTTTGCTTCGCCTTTGTAAATAAAATTGTGAATATCTCCATTATGAGAATAGATTCTTAAACGATATGCCATTGCTTGTAATTAAAGTAGAAATGAATTCTTGTATTCTAATGGGGTGATGTATTAAAATAAAGCTGAGGAAATGTGATGCTTTATATAGCAGCAAGGCGTAAGCTCCATTGCCACAGGTTTCTCTACGAAACCCTCCCCAGTCATAGAATAGGGCCCCATGCTTGACTGGAAACCCCATCACATGAATTGGATTGCTTTAATATCCTTGACTGGAAATGAAAATTCCTACAAAAAAGATAGTATTTAAAAGGTTTGATTGGGGAATACACTGCACATGTTGAAATTTTTCCTAGGCTTGACTGGAAGCCTTATTTTTTTACAAGGCTGGCCTTTCAGAGGCTTGACTGGAAGCCAAGACTTCAACCTTCTTTACTTGTGGGCCTTTTAAGCAAAGGAAACAGGGAGAGGCGGTTTGACTGGAGAAATCAGCCCTTCCCTTTTTTTTTTGTCAATTGACAAGAAAACAAAAAGCAGCTTATAATTCAAGTTTAACAAGTAGAGCATAACCATGAGCATGGCGTCTCTTGCAAATCAAATGTGATAGCCAAACCTAATGACAGAAGGAAAATAATTTAATTCCATTTACCAGTGTTTATTCATTGTTAGAATAAAAATTTATTATTGTCCTCCAAAAACCCCTCCACCGTTGTTAATATATATAGTCTCCTAAGCTCTGATGAAAGGGCATATTCCATCACATTTTCCATCAGGCTGTAAGCCTTGTCCCTGTTTCATCATATAACATTCATACTCTAAATGGTACAAATCTTGGTATATTCAAGATTTTATAAGAAATCAGCTAATATCCTTACTGAACAATTATAGCTAAAATAATTATTTATTCAGGAAAAGAACTCCTATTACTAGAAAAAGACGGGGCATCTGTTTGTACTTGGTATGGGTAAGGAATCTAGCTAGTCCAATCAGAGTTGGGGTGAGATATTTGATGAGCTCTAATAACATATGCAGGCTCGTCTTGAGTTAGTTGACTAAGATTATACAAGCTGGTTGCCTTTTTAACATCTGCATCAAAAGAAACTTCTGTATGATAGTTGTACTGCAAAAGTATAAAATCTTCGATTTCCTTTTTATCCAGGTTGTCGCTATAATATCCAAGAAACTCTTCCTGGCTATTAAGCTTCCATATGATAATTGGATAAAACATGTTTAAGATATGCAAGAATAACTTGAAGGAATTGTAAGCTGGAAATTTGAGCTTTTATAATGGGCCGTTCAGCAGAGCTCCAGTCAGTAGACTCTGATTTTTCCATGTTTCAATATACCAAACCCTGAGCCAACTTAAATCCTTTGTAGGTGGTTTATTGCAATTAAATAAAAAAAAGAAAAGAAGCAGTCCTTTTTACTTAAGCAAGCAAATAAGAGAAATACAGATGGACTTCTTGGTCAACTTGTGACAGTGATATTGTTCTTTCAGACTACACTTTATTACTAACTAATCCTTAATTTCTGCCCTGCTATTTTAAGTTATCTTTGCTTGAGAAGCAGCACCAAGGAAGCTTACAGAACTGGGGCAGGAAACAAAATGAGACAACAAAGGATGAAGAGAAGAAAAAACAAAGCACCGCTTTGGTTTTGCCTGTAGCTAGCCAATATTATCATGAGTTCCATTGTTTACTATTTCTATTTATTAGCATGTATTCATACTTCAAGCTGTACTAGTACTGGTATATGCAGAAGTTTATAAAAATGCAATATATTTACTGGCCAACTATGACCAAACTCACCATCTACTTCGAAAAGTCTCATTACTAAAATAAAGCGAAGCATATATTTGCTTGGTACACATATGGAATCTAGCCAGTCCAATCTGAATTAAGGTCAGGCAATTGTTGTGCTCTAATACATACAGGCCCGTCTTGTGTTGGTTGATTTACACTATACAAATCGATTGCCTTTCTAGCATTCGCATCGAAAGAAACTGTAGTACGATAGCCATGGTTTTCAAGTATAAAATCTTCGATTTCCTTTTCATCCAAATTGTAGCTATAATACCCAAGATGCTTTTTGTCACCATTAAGCTTACATAATGTAATTGGATAAGACATGTTTAAGAAATGCAAGTGAGGAAAATGAAGCAACTGTAAGCTGAAAATTTAGGCTTTTATAATGGGCCATGTAGCAGAGCTCTAGTCAATAAGACTCTGATTTTATTCATTATTTTAATATAAAATCCCAAGCCAGTTTATTAAAATCTTTGAAGGTGGTTTATTGCAATTAAACAAAAAGAACAAAGGCATTCATTTTGTTTAAGCAAGCACAGGAAAAAACTCCTTATTGATGCCCAAAGCTAGAACGTCATCAAGCCCACACGTTTGCGACGATTGGGAAAGATACACATTCCACTGAGGAAAAGGCCAACTGCGACACCCAAGCTAGTTGCAAAAATGTTGTACAAAAAGCTGCCTGAACTTGTCCCACTTGATGTGATAAACGATAAAACAGTTTTCAAACCCAGAGAGCCAGGGACCAGTAGCTGCACACCACCTAAAATAGGCTCAACAGCAGAACGGTGATTGTAAAAGGAAGCCAAAATGTTGGCGAATAGGCCCATGGCAAAGGCAGCAATGGCAGGCGTTAAAGGGTCCAAGGCCTTACTCATTGATGCAAAATATGAAACGGTGTAAGCAAGGCAGCCAGAAAACATCATAAATGGCCATTGGCGCCAATGAGCCGAAATACTGACATTGAAGGCCAAGCTCAGAACAGGCAAAAACAAAAACCACCAAAACTTGCTTGGTCCTTCGCGGCAGTTACCAACCTCGGTTGTAGAATCGACTTGCCCTTGCATAAGAGCTATTGCAGTTTCTAATCCTAATACGCGGGATCCAAGCATGGAGCCTACGGAAATGCCATAGCCTAGCATAAAGCAGCGTGAAAGGGCAAACACAAGACGAACAGTGCCACTGATCATGTTTTTTGAAGCCATCTCGATAATGGAAGTGGTCAAAGCTAAGCCAGGAAGCAGCATAACAATTCCAGCGAAGGAAACAGTGCCAAAACACACATGGTTTTGCAACAGTGCGGCGACAAAGCTGACCAAAAAGGCAGATGAGACTTCAAATAAGTTGGCATAGTTGTTGAAGCGGCCAGCAAGCAGTTGCAGCAGGCCCACCATCAAGCCCAGCATAGAGCTGACACCTGCATCCTGCCAGCTACCGTTCCAAAACAGCGGGCAAATGAAGAAGGAGATGACCACATAGTCCAAAAGTATCATCCACCAGGAGTAAATTGGGGGCGTAGCCAAAATGCGCTCAAGATTCTTGACGCCTTGGCCAACTGAAATGCGGTTTTTAAGCACACGGCGAATGGTACGGTTAGTACGACCCAGACGATACATATCGTAGCCAGCAGTTCCCCGAACCACATACGTCTCAGACGAGCGCGTGTCTTCTTGGCCAAACGTGATGAGAATGATGCCTGGAAGCACAGCAAAGGTCGCTTCGACATCAAGATTAAGCGCCATACCAATCAAATTAGCCTCCAGACGGTGCAACGGAGCACCAAATGCCATGAGGGAGCGGCTGGCCAGCAGCAGGAAATTCTGGCGGTTGAAGATATCAGCCAGCTGAGCCAAAATCTTTTGTTTTTCAGCTTCAAATGCAAGCATGGTGCTATCCATGCTGGCAGTGGACATGCGCGATCCTGGGCCACCTGCAACAGTAGAGTCACCCAGGCTTCCGTTAGTCAGCATGCCGCTAGAGGCCATAATTTCGTCCCAGCCCGGAGTATTAGCTGGAGATACTCCTGGCGAAGGACCGGCGCTATGGCCAGGAGATACATGGGGGTTGTTGAACATGGACAGCCCGTTGCCAGGCGTGGGCGGACGTGTGCGTGGAATAGTGATGGCAGCCGAATGTGTGCGCGGCTGGGGCGTATTTCCCATAGAGTTGATATATGTGGCCACAGACTCGGGGCGCGGCATGCTATGGAAGCCATGGAGAACAAACGAGCTTTTGGGCTCAGATGACAGAGGCCCTGACGCGTTTTCGCTTGTGGCGGTCTGTGGCGGCGATGACGTAGTAGGCGTCTCGCCACCACCAGTGTGTGCAGGCGGTGTCTGTGCGGTTGAGCGTGGCCGCGCATGGCCAGCAGCGCGGCGAATACCTGCAATTTTTTCGGGAATGTCACGGATGCGCGAGCCCACGCTGCTGAGCACCTGGCGCTCTCGCGGAATCCACCGGTACCGTTCTTCATGGGGAAGAGGCCCGGTGCCTTCGGCCAGCTCCTCTTCGCGCTGGCGCTTTTCAGCAGCGCGCTTGCGCTTGACTTCCTTTAGGTGCAGCTCGTTCATGCGCTGTTCGCGGCGGCGCTGGTACTCGGCCATGCGGCTTTGCAGCTTGTTGAGGTTTGAGTAAACGCTCCGCAATGTGGTGGGTGACCGGCCTAGACCCATGGGCGTCATGGCTTCCTCCATCATTCCAGGAAACATTCCCGAGCTGGCTATATCCGGGCACGCATATGATTGGCTGGCAGGCGGGCCAGAAGCATCAGGAATTCTCCTGCCCAATCCAGCTTCCAGCTCTGCAGGCGTGGCCGCAGGTGGTGTATGTTTCTTATGGTGGCGTGTTGACGAGCCGATGTTGCCCAAGATGGAGTCGACAATGTTTTTGGCGGTGTCGTGGCCGCTCATATTGACGTGGATGACGCCGGGGTTCTGCATGGAGGGGTTGACAGGGTAGAAGTCGGGCGTGCTAGTGATGTCGGCGTTGTTAGCTGCAATGTTGTTGGTGGGCGGATGCTCTGGGCTGTTGGCTGCATGCTTGTCCAGCAGCTTTTCCATGTGCTGCTCTGTGTCCTGCGACTCTGCTGTGTCGGTATCCGAGTCGCTGGTACTGCCCTCGCCAGCTGCCGGATTAAACGCCCGCCCGATCTCCGCCAGATTTGCGCGGGCCTGCGTGAGCCGCCGCCGCAGTCCTGGCGGGCTGCCTGCACTGCCGATGCCCAGCCCCACCGTCTGGCGCCGCGGCAGTGGCTCGGAATCCTGCAATTCGTCAAATGGAGTGTGAAGCCGACTTTGTGAAGCCTTTTCATGTAGAGCATCTTCGCTGTGTGCCGAATGTATCGTGTGAATTGAATCGCGCGAGGCAAATCGCAGTGCCGGGATGCTTTTTCCGAACCGCTTCTTTTTTTTAGGCTTTGGATCGCTTTCATTATCTGCAGGGACAAACACGCTAGGTGGTGATGAAGGTCTGCTGGAGTTTGAGCGCGCTATCTCTGGGCGCGGGGCAAAATACCCTGTATCTGGTAACTCCATTGGCGCTGCACTGCGCACTGGCGCTGTGGCTGGTTGCTCGGATCGTGCGCGTTCTTGAAGTGCACTTTTTTCCTGCGAATTGAGCATGGCCAGCCGCAACACCGGCCGTCCATGTCGCTGCCCGCTATCAAGCTCAGCAGCTAGAGACTGTGTTCGTCGCTCAGGGATATCCCCAACAGGTGGCTGCTGCTGCTGCTGCTGCTGACTCCCCATATTTATCTCTAGCCCCTGGTCCGACCCCGAGCTAGCAGATGTGCTATTACTGAGCTGCGACGGGGGATCTTTCCGATCCTGCTGTCCGTCCTGTTGAGACATGAGAAAGAAAAAAGTATTTAGTATGCAACTTTGGGAAAGAAAAGAAAATTTTTTCTCGCATTAAAATAGGTGTGGTACGACCAAAGTGTGCTTCTTTCCATCAATAGGAATTGGCATGTGCATGTGCGGAACTTTAACGTCCTCCCAATGTGGATCCCCTACACGAAGCTTCACATCCTGGCATTCGTGTTTATTTACGGCCTAACCCACAATTCTTCGGGAGCTCTGGTGATAATGGCATATGCATGCATCGAATATCCATCATGTACAATGACGCCCTCGCTTACAAAAAAAGAAATGAATCCGTCTCCGAGTCATACCCTCAGACTCACCAACGAGCCACCATCATCGCCACCTTAATAGGAACTCCGAGTATCCGGTACCGCGCACCCTGTATCTTCATATCATTTCCCCGTGCCCACACATTTATTTATTTTTAACTTTATGTCTCATCGCGATTGGGCTATCCACTAATTTCCGCACCAAGTCAAAGTGGTCCAATGGGCTTTCTACCTTAACTACGTTTTGCAGCCACATAATGCATAGCTTCATACGAGTGATTCTGCTGCGCACAGTATAGCGAGATCGCTGTGGAAGCTGACTGGAAACCACCCGCCCAAGGCTTATATCTATAACTTCACCAGATGGCTGCTTCTGCCTTATAGTGGTCGTGATATAAGAGTAGTAACCTTCTGAAGCTTTGTCAAAGCTGGCAACTACAAATGGCCATAATATCCTATCTTCATTTTCAGTAAATGGCGTGTGTTTGAGATATGAGCCCAGGAAATCCATCCATCTTGCACGGCACTGATTAGCATGCAATGCGCCTCCCATTTCCCGAGCCACAGCCTTCCACGAGAATGGCTGGCTCGTGACATTCAGTACTTTGCTAACGGCCCCCTTTAGTCTCTGGTCTTCTTCAGGTACCCACGTATGATTCATCCGTTTGCCACGGGCTGGCTTCTGAATAGTCTTTGCTGGGATCTGGGCTTCCTGTATGTGAGTTTCTTTAATTTTGCCAGCAATTTGTCGAAAGTGCTGATGAACACTCTCGCTAGACCGTAGCTTCAACATGGCTATGTTTTCGCCACCTTCGGCAGCGCGTCGCTGGAGGTAGAGGTTTATCATATGGGCAATAAGTTTCCACCGGTGGCCATAAAGCCGACACAGCCGGAAAATAAGCTCATCCTCTTCATTATCAAACGGCATCACAAGCTCTCGATTATCTATTAAGCCTGTGTCTTGTGGATATTTGGTGGTGGTAATAACCCCACCTGGTTGCACTACCTGCAGCGCCTCATCATGCTTCATAATAACATCTTGAAAAATCGTTGATTTTTTTATCTTGGCTTCGCCTTGGTTGCTTTGCGGATAGCGTTTATCTAAGAATATACTATGCTTGTACATACGAGTCCACTGGTTCTGTGGCATATTCCTACCCGCTACGGGCGTTTTGATCGTTCGGTACCGCCGGTAGCATTGCAGCCATGTGCGCGAGCCGACAAATCGTGCAATCTTTTTCCAGCTCCACGCTCCATATATCATGACTGCTGTCAGCAATGCATCGTCTTCTTTAGCCGACCACCGCCTTCGCCCAATTTCAGAGGAAATTGGGACCAGCCTGTCAACAAACGTGTTCCTAAACATACTTATTACTGCTGATAGCGATCTTCCATATTTGTTTGCCAAGCTAGCATAGTCTTTTTGTCGAGGCAGCTTTCCAGTTTGACGATAGCTGCTGCCCAGCACATCCAATGCCTTTTTTTCTTCTTCTGTCCACCTCATCTTTCTACCTCTTTTAACAGTGCTTGCTGGTAAACTTTTAACGGGCACCAGCGCCAGTGTTGTAGGCTTGGTGTGTGTTTGATGATTATGCGAGTACCAGCAGATCTGTTCCAGTCTACTGTAGCGTCCTTGTTGAGAAACCATACGCAGTTTCGGCAGCCACATGATAGTTTATGCGACCATTAACAGGCAAAAAGAATCAGCCGAGATAAATCACTTAAATACCCTATAATGCACACCTTCATTCGGGACTGCAGATTCGAGCGATGCTTTTCAAGCACATACAATAAATTATGGTTGTTGTAAGCCGGTTCAAGTGTGGGTTGACTCGGCTCGACCTGGCTCCATTTAAAACTTAGTGGGGTACTGCTTCATTAAGGAGTTTATTAACTTGATCGTCTTTACAAAATATCGTCTGGAAAGCCCACTTTGTAATCATAACATGGTGATTTACTCTATTTTCGAATTTCAAAGTTTTACAGCGAAAATCGTCTAGCTGCAGACGAATATGCACGGTGATTGTTCGTCTAGCTTTTGCGGTTGCGCTTAGATACATATATGCAATTAACATAAAAGAGCGGAGTACCGAAATATTACTAAGCAATACATATTGGCCATATGGGTGTTCTCTGAAAGCCCCCTCAAAAATATACAGCTGATGAAGAATAAAGTTTTTGGGGGGGTTTGTAACTGCAAATTAATATTTATTGGGAGGAGAATCATAGCTTTGCAATACATTCGCCAATCCTCATGTCTTTGTAACGTCAAAAAGCTTCAAGCAAAAGCGGAGATTACTTTCTGCAAATATAAAGAAAATATATTTCTATAGTTCAAAAAAAATCTTATATATTCTATCGGTTCTGCTCATGATTGAATCTAACTTTTCTTTGCTTCTCACGATCTAAACTTTTATTTCTGGTTACATATTGCAATGTTTTATAAAGATAAACTTGACAGCAGCAAAGATGGCAAATTTACGTCCATTGAGGCTAAAATCACTGAAGAAGAGTTTCCGGCCGAGCCAGAGGCCGATTCAAAATATGCTTGGATTATCACATTGGGGTCATTCTTTCTGCTCATGGTAGCGGTGGGAACCACCAACAGCTACGGCGTTTACTTGCAAGAGTATCAAAGCGTGTTTCCAGAAACACCCAAGTCCACTTTAACGTGGATAGGCTCGCTGCAATTTGGCGGAATGTGCTTTTTTGGCGTGTTCGCTGGGGTCCTGGTAGAGAGATTCGATTCTCGCTGGGTCATACTAAGTGGGTGTGTGTTTTCGGGTGCTGCACTACTTATTGCATCGGCTTGTACGTCCCCTGCACCTCTCATTGTCACACAGGGGATTTTATTTGGTGCTAGTGGGTCCTGCATTCTTATCCCTTCTATCAGCATGCCATCGCAATGGACAGAAAAATATCGTGCGCTGGCTACTGGATTGGCTGTGGCCGGTGGATCAATTGGTGGGCTGTGGATGTCGTTTGCGTCTCGGGCAATGATAACTGATCTTGGGTACCAGTGGTCGCTGCGTATCAGTGGGTTGTTGATTATTGGAGTTGGGCTTATGTTTAGTCCGCTTATGCGCAAGCGCATGGAAATTCCCAAACGCGACAAAATTATTGACTTTGCATCTCTCACTAACATCAAGTTTGTTATTTTATTCTTTGCCAGTATGTTTGCAGCTGGTGGATATTTCGCTCCTTACTATTATATGCCGCCCTATGTAGGAACAGTTTTGAGAGAGTCAGATTCTTGGGGTGCTAACATTTCCTCTATTCTTAACGCTGGCAGTATTGTCGGAAGAATTGTAATAGGATTTACTGCCGATTATATAGGCCCATTGAATGCCTTACTGCTGAGCTCAGTTATATCAACTATTGCTATCCTGGTTATTTGGCTGCCGTTTAAAAGCTTGAGCACTTTGATTGTATCTGCAGTTATTTTCGGGTTCTGCAGCGGCAGTCTGGTCTCCTTGATTCCAGTAATAACAGCCAATCTCTTTGGTATAAAGCGACTATCTAGCAATATTGGCCTATTATTTATCTCCTATACTATTGGATCGTTTATTTGCTCGCCGGTTGCAGGGTCACTACTAGACAAATATGGACATGGAACCAATTATACCTGGACGATCATATATGCTGGCTTGTTTTTTGGTGTAGCATCAATACTGCTTCTAATACTACGCTTCTCGGTTGACCGTCATCTCTTAAAAACAATTTAGCTTTATCTCTTCTGTAAAAAAATAATAAATTTGACTTGTAATAATTAAACAAAGAGAACATAAAAACCTTGCCAAACAATTACATATCCAAACTACACATGGATTATCACAGCTAAAAATGGTAGCAGCTAAATACTTGTAAGCCAGAATATATACAGCTGGAAAGTAAGCAGCACAACGCAGCAAATCTATATAAAGAAAATAAATGTTTTTTATTTTAAAAAAAAAATGCAGCCAAAGCCCTATATTTGACAATTTTGTACATATAGTGTAGTTTTTAATCCCAACCACAACAGCAAAAGAAAAACAGCTGCTTTTACGACATGGCTCTGTGTTCGAGATTCATATGGTCCACAAGTCTAGCGGGCTAGACTTCTATACATCCAAGTTGGGGCTTATGACTTTGTCATTTGTTGACTGGAATAAAATATGCCGTTGACTGGAATAAAATGTGCCGTTGACTGGAGCAAAGTATAGCGTTGATTGGAAATGATAAATCCATTTGATAGAATGCTGATCTGCACTTATTTAAAGCTCACAATACCCAAGGTTTTTCTTGTGCTTTTTCATCTTTTTTCCCAAGTTTAAGATGTACCAAATATTGGGCAAGCAGGGCGGCACTACAGTCCTTCCATTAACCCATTACAATGGCGAATTAACTGACGATGCTATTGCCGTTTTTTTTAAAGAACAAGGATACACTGATCCTATACATATTATAAAGTATCCAGGATATCCAGCAGACACTTATGATGAGGAGCTCATAAATAAGACACCAGCAGAATCCAGTTTAATTACTGTATTTTTAAAGTTAGCATAGTTCCTGCTATTAGATTACACTACCTATAACTTTACTCTTTATCATTAAATATAAAATATACACAAAGCATTATATCTTCATCGGCAACCATAGTGACGGCAAATTGCTAATGAGATACGGGTGCTCATACACAGCCAGTCCCTCATCCAGCACACCCTCCAGCAACGACACTGACGATTGGGAGAAGTCGGTAAAGGCATCAGGCTCAATTCGACTTTCTCGCTGGTCTCGGGCCAACACTAACTCAGCTCGCATATGCGAGTCATCAAACGTCATGCTGAACCTTGGAGTAACCACTGGTTGCTGCTCGCTCTCTTGCAAGCTGTCAGAAGCCAGCAGAGGAGACTCAATGTCTTCTTCTTCGTCCCAATTGTAGTTGCTATGGCTTAATGATCGGCCAGTCAGGCTATAGCATCGGTCAAGGTCACGGAAAATCGCCGGCGGCTTTTGCGGATTCACGTATATCTTGCTGAAAGCTGTGCGCCATGCGTGCTCAAGTTGCCAACGGGCCCGCTCCCAAAGCCAGCTACCTGCACCGCGGTACTCACGGTCTATCGCATCTAGCAATTGGCCAAATGGTGACAGTATTATATGAGGACGAGGAAGCAAATAGTCGGTGGAAGTATGGTGACTGGGATGGTTGGCTGGAGTACGCGTCGGATCTTGCTCGTGGCTAGCAGCCACGGAATTAGGCGAAACAGAGCTGCCGTTTTGAGAGTTCCACATGTCAGAAGGCACAAAACGACCGCTTTCATAAAACTGCGCCGATACTCGCGATAGCATATACCAATTGATAAATAGAAGCGGCAGCAGCAACAAAACATACAGCACCTTACCTTTGAGCGCACATAAGCCAATAATCAGCACGTAATAGTGCCACAACGAGCCCGCAAGCGCTTTGAGCACTGGTAAAATAAACTGGCCGGCAGTTTCGAAGCGGCGGCTGTAAACGTAGTACAGCAGGTACTTGGTGACAAAGCCGCCAATGGTGAAGTAAATGGCGCCGAGCACAAATATAAACGGAGCCAGCGAGGAGTAGGTGGCCAGTATCGTGAACACCAGCATGGGCTGCGGCAGAATAAACGCCCAGTCGACATAGTTGGGGCGCAGCGCATCAGCAAATTCCCGGGGCGTGCGGCAGAGCATTCGGCGGAATATGGCCAGCGAGATGGATCCAAACTGCAGCAGCTGCACGGGGTAGTATGCCAGTGCAAAAAGAATGACATAGTCCAAAAAGAAGGGCGCTGCAGTAGGCAAGCGTGTTGCCAGCAAGCGGGGAATCAGTGCAGGGTTTTCCACCCATTTGGAGTAATCCGCCAGCACAGCTCGCGAAATTGTGAATATTAGAAGTACGTTGGACAGCAGGAACAAGTAGTAGCGGCGTACCACCGACTCCTGAATGGCAGACCGGCTGCGGATGCCTTCCAGCCGCGCCAGCCACGTCAAAATGTACGGCACGCACGCGTTCATCAACGAAAGCATGAACGTAGGTGTCGTGTACTGAAACAGTGCCTTGATCCAGCGGTTCTTTTCAGCCAGATCAGGAAGCCATGGGAAATATGTCTTTAGCGAGTCCATGCTGACCAGCGTCGACAACAAAAAGGCCAGCGTCAACCAGTATAGAAGCATCAGGATATACGTAGCCAGTGACAGCAGTGTACGCATCAGGCGAGACGACTGTGGCAGCGTTACCAGTTGCCAAAATACATCTCGTGGCTCTGAAGCCAAATCAACGCGCATCTCAAATGGCTGGCTAAATGTGAACGACTGTGCTGCCAAGTGCGCCGACGCGGCATTCTCAAATGTGACAAACCCCACGGTAGAGCTGCGCTCGCTACGCCCGTCGTAGGATACAAACCATTCATGGCGTACCTGCTGCAGGACGCTGTCAGCATGGTGAAACTGGCGTACAAGCGGCTTTAGCTTGTCAATAAATCTGTCCAGCCTCCGAGCGCCGCGTGCGTTGTGAAAGCACGGCAAAGCCCACTCATGCAGCATCTGTCGTGTTTGGTCCCAGTGGGCTGCCGTATCACTGCCTTCATGACCATGTGCCATCAACTGTGTTCGCAGCATGTCAGGGTCGTAGCCTGGTGCCTGGCAAGGATTCCCCAGTATAAGTACAATGGTCTCCTCAATTCTTTTCAGCAGGTTATACCGCCGGCGTACCAAAACCCCCAGCCGCTCAATACGTGGGACCACTTCTACTGACAGCACACGTCCCAGCCCGCACTCTTCAAAGTGCTGCTTTAGCCGCTGCTCCTGTGCCAGCTCCCGCGGAATGTTTGTAACCATCACCGAGCGTGCTGGCCGCGTATTGCGTACACGCAGCAAATACTGCCACCGCAAGGCCACGGTCTCATAAGCAAACTTGCCAAAGTAGTAGTATACTAGCGCCGTAAACACATAGGCAAAGGCAAAGTGCACTACCAGCGAATCTTTGGATCCCAGCGCTGCCGTCACTATGCGATCATAAAGCCGCGTGTCGTGGTTGCTGCTATCTGAATCCAGTGCCACCTTTGCTGGCACCACTATAAGCAACCCTACCAGGGATGACGTAAGCGACAGCCATTTCAGCATGCGAAAGAGCCGCAAAACTAGCAATGCATCTAGGCCAGCACTGAACATGACGTCAGCATCGTTGACACGCAGCACCATCAGTATCCATCCAAAGAATGTTTTGCCAATGCGTGCAGGTGCGGCAAAAAGCAGCCGTCCACGAGGAGCGTACACGTCAGGCCACCGCCAGCGCAGCAGGCAGAACCAGAACAGCGCTGTGCCACCAATAACCAACGAGAATGTTGTTTGTGTAAGTAAGTCCGAGGCATGGGCCAGGTACTCTTCTGCTGGATCCTGTGGTGGTTTTTCTGGAGAAAATACAATGCTCATTAAAAAATTATATGTTTCAGAAAGAGAAATTGCATTCGCGCTTTACAAAGAACGCACGTGCATAAATGCCACAAGTAGATCACTTAATCACGACAATATCAAATAACCAGTGAGGTTATCGAGGCTCTTAAAGTCCGCTGGGCACTATGTATTCGGTAACCAAAGATTTTCTGGGAAAACCAGCGCCTCCGGGCTATATTGCGGGCCTGGGGCGAGGAGCAACTGGATTCACAACGCGGTCGGACATTGGACCAGCTCGCGAAGCTGCTGCTGCAGCAGACAAATCGACCAAGGACAAAACAAAAGCACAGCAGGAAGCTGAAGATGATGCGCGGTTTGCTAATGCAGAAAACGAAGAGGGATTATTCAGCAATATGCCCTATGAAGAAGATGATGAGGAAGCTGATAAGATCTGGACGGCTATTGATGCTAAAATGGAGCAGCGACGCAAAGGCAAGCGGAAACAGCCTGACGACCAGCTGGATGGGGGCGTAGTAGATGAACAACTGCAGGGGCTTAAGCGGCAGCTGCAGGATCTGAGCGAAGCCGACTGGAATGCGATTCCTGACGTGTCGCAGCTAGCTGAGTCTGCAGCACGAGCAAAGCGACGGCGCAAATCAGCAGTGAGCCGGCGAGGTGAGCGGTACTCACAGGTATCAGACAGCACGCTGGTAGCAGGGCTGGGGCTGACAGGCTATGACCGAGAAATTAGCACTGATGCAGATACGGACGGCACAACCACAAACTTTCTGGCACTGGGGCAGGCACGCGACGACGTGCTGCGAATGAAACTGGACCAGGCAGGTGATTCGGCAACTGGAAAAACAACTATAGATCCGCGCGGTTATCTGACGTCACTCAGCACGCTGGGTGCGCAAACAGCAGAGATTGGCGACACAGCGCGAGCACGCACATTGCTAAAGTCGATAACGCAGACCAATCCCAAGCACGCACCTGGATGGATTGCTGCGGCGCGACTGGAAGAAATGGCTCAGAAGCCGAGCAAGGCACGTAGCATCATTGCACAGGGATGCGAGAACTGCCCGCAAAGCGAAGAAGTCTGGCTAGAAGCAGCCCGATTGAGCCCACGTGATGAGGCGCGAGCAGTGCTGGCCAGCGCGGTGCGTAACGTTCCGCGATCAGTGCGGGTGTGGGCGGCAGCAGCAGAGCTAGAAGCTCAGGCCGGAGATATACCAGCACAACGACGGGTGCTACGACGTGCACTGGAGCTGGTGCCAACATCGGTACGGTTGTGGAAAATGGCAGTGGCGCTGGAGCCGCCAGATGACGCGCGGGTTCTTTTGGCGTATGCGGTAGAGCTGGTGCCGCTAAGCGTGGACCTGTGGCTGGATCTGGCACGGCTAGAACCTTATTCACAAGCGCAAAAAGTGTTGAACCGTGCACGTCGTGCAGTGCCGACCAGTCATGAAGTGTGGATAGCAGCAGCGCGGCTGGAGGAGCAACAGGGCCAGCCAGAACCAAAGATCAGTCGGATTATGGCTAAAGCTGTGGCAGCACTGGCCCGCAGCGGCGCTCCAATTGACCGTGAGCAATGGTTTGACCAGGCGCTGCAATGCGAGAAAGAGCAGTTCCCAATTACATGCCGGGCCATTGTAGCAGCAGCAGCAGGTTTGGGCTTTGACCGTGACGACTCAGCAGCAGACCGTGCTGCGGCATGGGCCGCTGAGGCGGAAAAGTTTGTGCCGCAAACCACTGGTCCTGGGCTGGAGACTGCGCGTGCGATCTTGGCCCAGGCGCTGGATGCCCAGCCGGCCGACGCAGACTTGTGGCGGACGGCAGCAGATTTGGAGCGTGAGCATGGCACAGCTTCACACGTAGATGCGCTGCTGAAGCGTGCGGTGCAGTACTGCCCGCAAAACGAGGTGCTGTGGTTGATGGCAGCCAAGGAGAAATGGACACGGCAAGGTGATGTAGCAGGCGCCCGAGTAATTCTGGAAGAGGCATATGCGGCCAATCCACGGTCCGAGGCCATTGTGCTGGCTGCGGTGAAGCTGGAGAGTGAAACCGGCCAGGATACTCGTGCGCTGGTACTGCTGGAGCGTGCGCGCTCCAGTGACTTTGGCGACGGGTCAGCTAGGAAACAGAAGCAGCGGGGCACACCACGCGTGTGGATGAAGAGTGCTGTGCTGCTGCGACAGACAGGCCAGCTGGACACTGCTGTTGATGTAGCTGCTGAGGGCGCAAAGATGTATCCAGACTTCTTCAAACTGTGGCTGGTGCTGGCACAGGTGCAGCACCAGCTTGGCCGTATAGCCGATGCTCGGCAGACTTTAGCTCAGGCTTTGAAGACATGCTCACGATCTCCAGAGCTGTGGATTTTTGCTGCGCAGCTGGCATTTGGCACTGAGCGCAACTTGGCACGAGCCCGAGCGGTTCTGGAGCGCGCTCGCGTGTTTATCCCGCAGAGCCCGCAACTGTGGTTGGAAGCCGTACGTATGGAGGCGAATGAAAGCGATTCGGTGGCAAGAACGCTGATGGCGCGTGCGCTGCAAGAATGTCCACGGGCAGGATCTCTGTGGGCAGAAGCGATTTTCCTTGAGCCGCGTGCACAGCGCAAGGCAAAGTCAGTTGACGCGCTCAAGCATGCTGACGCCCATGATCCGGCAGTTACTGTTGCTGTGGCGCGTCTGTTCTGGAGCGAACGGCGGATTGAAAAGGCACGGCTGTGGTTTGAGCGTGCTGCACGCGCCGACCCTGACTATGGCGATGCATGGGCATGGTGGCTACGGTTTGAGCGTGAACAGCCGCAGACCAATGCTGATGCTGTGCAGAACATTGTGCGCGAATGCGAGCGTGCTGAGCCGCACCACGGCCAGATTTGGCCGCAGGTAGCCAAGAACCCTGCCAATGCCCGTTTGCCCCTTGCAGATATCCTGTTCAAAACTGCTGAGCTTCTGAAAATACCCTAAGTTACCGAATTTAGAATTAACCGAATAAGATGTCTACATAAAAAGTTATTACGCCTCGCTGCTTCCAGGTGCTGCTGCGGTGGCGGTGGCGCCCTGTGGAGAGCCTGCTGAGTGCCGGTGGATGCATGCATCCGTAGAGTCGGAAGCGGGTAGTGGCGGTGATGCCACCTGCATGGCACTGCTGCCAGTATCGCTATCCTCGCCATGCGCTGCGCCCACCAGCGATGCATCAGCATCGCCTTGGCCCAGCCCTAGCGCCAAGCTCGGCGGCAGCGACCCTACCGGTGTCGTCCCAAACGACTCTACGTTTGCTTGCTCTGCTGGTACTGGTGTTGCATTTGCATCATCGCGCTCAGCTAATGCGTCGGCGTCATGGCCAATGCTACGCATATGCGTCTCTGCAGGAGCATCCGAGCCAGCCTCGGCAGCTCGTACTGCATCTTCGGCAGCAGCGGCAGCAGCGGCAGCCTGTTGTTCAGACGCATGCTGCGATGACGAAGTCTGTTGCTGCTGTTGTTGCTGTGAACTCAGGGCTGGCGGTAAAATGGGCGGCTTGGTATCAATGTCCATTTCGTTCTCATCAATAGTCACGCTGGCCTCCAGATCTGCATATGTGCGGCATAGAGGACAATTGAAGCCAGTACTAGTGAACAGCAGCGGCTTGACGCATTTATAATGGAAGCAGTGCGAGCATGGTGCCAGAAACAGCGCTTGGAACGCGACCATCTGGTATAGACAGATGCAGCATTCGTTGTTGTCTCCTCCAGCAGCGCTATTTGCATGGTATGCATTTTGGATGTTAGCCAGCACCTGCTGCCGGTACGGATTCTCTCTGTTGCGCTGCCAGTCGCGGTTTATCTCCAGCCGGATCTTTACGCACTTGTAAATATCCTGCATGCCGCCCTGATAATCTACGCCCAGCTGCAGGATGTCACCATCATGCAGCGGATGCGGTCGGCTCTCTACTCCTGGTGGCGATAGGCGCATGTGGTTCAAAAACGTCCCAGATGACGACTTTGTGTCCTGGATGTAAAACTGTCCGTTCTCTACCCACACCTCTGCATGGCTGCGGCTCACCACCTTGCTCTTGAACGCGATACGGTTCATCTGCTGGCTCACCTTTTCTGTGAACCGTCCTACCTTGAGCCGCGTGTTTTCTGGGACATCGCGGTCCATGACTTCGAAAAACAGATCTTTGCGTACATCCACAATATGCGGTACTATACGCAAGCGCTGGAGCCGCTGCTCGCCTGCCCCAGGCGTCCCCTCGCTGCTCTGATTTGGCGACCCACCAATGCGTGTGTGCTCAGCCGACATTTCAAAGTGCTCAGCTAAATCAAGTTATATTTTGGCTATGGCAATTTGCCGAGATGAAGAAAAAAAACAAAAGTAACAGTCGCTTCTTTAGAAAATAAAATAAAAAAAGCGAGATGAAGAAAATGAGGGAAAAAAAAATATAGTTCCCCCTTCCTCGTTATAGCAGCCCTTTATTGCTTTCTCAAAGTTGCGTTTTTCGCACGAGCGAAGAAAAATAGTCACCTGGAACAGATGAAAGCTATACAAGTCACATGAATTTCTCACCCGCTGATACTGCGCATATCCTTTTGAATAGTACTGCCAGCTCCCATTCACCATTTGCAAGTAGTGCCAGAGACAGTGTCTATTTTCAAGAGACACTATTTGTACCTGGTTGCAGGGGCCCTTGCAGATCTTCCATCTCGATGCGCATCCGGTTCCTGTCACGTGTATCCGTGGATTTGATTAGCCACGTGCCCTGATCATATCCTTAAATCTTCTTAAGCGGCGCATATCGCAAAATGTTCTGGTTCAGTGGCAAACATCGATTGGTATTGGTACAATTCATTTGTGTTTGCCAGCGTTGGATGCAGCCAAATTGTGACTGATGCCTTTTGCGAGAGTGGCTTTGTCAGGATAGGGGGCTTGAATTGCAAACAATAAGAAGGCTCACCCTGGGGTGGCTTATGTTTGTACCTAGTTCTTAGCTGCTCGTAAAGATGCTAAGACTGCGTAGACAATAATTGAGCCATGGAGCAAGGTTTTTTTAAAAAGAAAAAGTCAAGACTGTCCTGCTGTGATATCGCCACAAAATTGGCAACGGCGCCGGTGCTAGATAAAATACAAATTTTCAACAAATCTGTTCAAAGTCAATAACAAAAGGTGTGGGCCAGCAACAATGCAATATATGCAATGGAAAGTTGCAGTTGCAATCTATTATTCCATTTTTGACCAGGAGGCTTGTAACCGATATGCAATGCTTATCATTGGATTTATTGCACCAAACACAAAAACGGTATTATTTTTTCTTGTTGTGCGGATACGCAAGTATGGCGCGCTTGGTGTGCATCTTGCTAACCTGCTTCTGTTGTATTTACGGATCCAGCATTCTGTTTTACTTTATAAAGACACCCATCTTCTTTTCTTCTCCGTCTGCTCAGAAGTTCCAGTTATTTTTTTTCGCATTGCTTACCCAGCTGCTGGTTTTTATTGATACGTTTTATCTGTAGCTGTTGCTATTAATTTTCTTATCCTATTTATATTTATGTTTTGGTGTGAGTTTATTTGAAAATGCCGTATGCTGCTGATTTGATATGGCTGATGAAGCGAGCCGATACAAACTTGTTGCCGGATGGCACACATGAACACCCGAAAGAGGTGTCTGAGATGAAGCGGGAGGTGTATTTGTGGGTAGGTGTTGTCGACATTTTTCTGTTTTCTGTGTCCACATTGCTGTTTGTGTACCGGGGACGGCGGACGCTGGATATTAATGCCCATGCAGTGCTGCTGACCAGTATTGGGTCATTTACTATTCTGGTGGTCAACACATGCTTTCTTTTTCAATTTGTGTGGCCAGGCAAGTTTCCGTGCTTTGTGATTTTGTGGTGTGCGTACCCTGGTGTGATGCTGTGGATCTCATGCACAATGGCGCGTGCTATGCGGCTATACATTCTCAGCTTCCGCAACATGCAGAAGCTAAAGGAGCGTAACCGGGCTGGTCAAATGACTGCCGCGCAGTTGTATGGCAAAGGCGCGCTGCACGACAGCGACAGCGACAACGCTGCTATGGGAGACGAGCATGCTGAGCTGGGGGCGGAAGGAGCGTCAACTAACCCTGCGCATAAGCTGACCTTTGCATGTCCGCGAGTCAACTCAATCCGGCGGTGGTGGGCAAACGAGAAGATGCAAATGACTGAGCGGCGGCTAGTATGGTATGTGCTGGGCTCCACGCTATTTTCGGCTATCATATGTGCCGTTATTCAGGCGCTGACTAAGGACCTGGCAATCGTCCCCATGGAGTTTGCCATTTGCCCGGTGGGCGTGTGGGAGTACTTTCCGCTCTACGCGCTAACGGCGTTCTACTGCTTGCTGCTGACCCCGATCATTGTCTACCATATTTGGCCCATCAAAGACGCGTTCGGTATTCGCCACGACATTCTGCTCAACAACTTGTTTACGTTTGTGTGCATTGCCATGTTTATGGTCCAGACGAACAAAGGCTTTGGTGGCCATGATCCCTTTTGGGATTCGTTTTTGTGGTGTGCTCTGCTGTTCAACATGTCACAGTTCACTTCAGTTATTCTTCCACTTATTCGCTCGTACCGTCAGTCCGACGCGTTCACCTGGTCTGACAACTCGGGCCGCTCTGCCAGCAAAGAGCTCTTTTATCGCGTACTCAACCATCCGGAGCTCTTCGAAAAGCTCAAGGTATACAGTGCCGCTAACTTTTGTACTGAAATCACGCTGTTCCTTGAAGAGTACCAGGTTCTCAAGGCCAACACTGTGCGCTTTTACAATATTGGAGAGCCCGGCTTTGACGACGATGCTGGTCTTGAAGACAAGGGCGATCTAGACCATGAGGCCCATGCTGACAGCTTAAACTCGAGTAACCCCAATCTAGCCACTGTAGGCAACAGCACCAGCGCATGGGCCAACGCTGCGGTAGCCCAGAATGGCGGCAGCAGCGCCGGCAGCAAAGCTACAGCAGAGAAGGATGCCCTACGCTTGCATCTAAATGGCAACCAGAGCAAGCATGCGGAGCTGGAGAGCAACCCAGATACTATTATCTCTGTCGATAACCGTAACCGCTCCATGTCAGACGTTGATTTGGGTAATCAGGCGCCAATGAGCGCGCATTCGTACACAACCGACAATATGGCGCACCATGCCGGAGAAAAGGATCTGAACTCGTACTCTATGGGCTATGGTACTCACAACATTGCCTCCAAGTCATCCAGTGCCAGCCCAATGGCCCCAGCCAAGACTGCCTTTTCCAGCTCGCGTTTGGGCGGCATTTTGCGCGGAGTCTTTCAGAAGAACGGTGCCGGATACCAGCGCAGTCAGGACCCTAGTGGCAGCAGCACCAATGGCGGCGGCAGCAGCTTTGATGGCATCAGCAGCGCTGGAGTCAAGCCATCTAACACAGCAACGCTGGCTGTGGGCGGTGCGGCAATTGGCAACCTTCCTCAGCGGCGTAACAGCCGTGGAGAAGACATTATGGTTATTTCGCATATTCCGCCATTTACGCCTGTACGCTATACTGTGCTATCGACGTTGATGCAGACTCCGGCTGGAATGAAGCGCCAGGGTAATATGAATACGTTTAAAACGCTGCCTTTTGCTCTACGCGGTGATTACTACGGATTCTACTCGACATTTATTGCAGATGGTGCAACACTGCAAATAAACGTTGAGGGTCGCATTTCTGAAGCAATTACACGTTTGATCCACTCGCAACAATACACGGTTGATATGATGGATGAAGCGCATACTGAAGTGTTGCAGCTTCTTTACGACAATATCTTTAAAAAGTTTGTTCGTATCTACCATCGCGAGATGGCCAGCATTATGTAAGCGCTACTTTTTTCTTTATTTTTCCCGAAAGCTATTCCAATATATTCCTTTTCCTATTAACAGTGGTATACTTGTCTATATTCAGTATTTTGATACAGCAGTTGCTCTTGTGAACTCAATAAATATCACTGATACTACAGAAACTAACTATTATAGACTACTTGCTTACAAAATTGCATCTAATGCTCAGTAAACGCTTTTCTTCTTGTCTATAGTATATCATAAGTGAAAATATTTGACATATCTTTGCAAGTACTATATACATCCAGTTTTTTTCGACTGCAGTCAAGTACAGGTCACACTGTGCACCGGACTTCGGGAGATACTATATGCCGCAGTCTGTACCGCCGCCCCAAGCCATAAATTCAAGCAATCTTTGTAATAACTGTGGCGGCTAATGTAATGATCTGCTGAAATATTTGAAAGTGTTTACATCAGTTGTAGCACTAAGGGAATTGGGACCAGCAAATATAGAGTTGACTATGCAGCCTATAACCATTTATGTATGGCTTTGGCTGCGGCAATAAAGTATGTCTAAATTGACATTGGTGGCATACTAAAGAGCATGGCTTGAGACTTGCAGCTGACTTATTCTGTAAATAGTGATGTTGAGTTTGCCGACTGTATAAAACTGCATACCATGCATTTAGTCGCTGGCATCAAAAACAAGCAACAGGCTGTTGTGTAGCTCATAGGCTATTATGGCTAAACTGCTGTCACCGTCATTGTACTTTTGCAGCAGCGCTACTGACACTGCAGTTAGCGCCATACTTGATTGAACTCAGACTAGTGTGCAGAATGAATGTGAAGTCAATCAATGTCTTTAATGGCCATGCCAATTGAGAAAAAACACAACACCAAAGCTCTGGTGTCATGGCCAGAGTGACAAACTGTAGAAACTACTACTTTTTCTGAAATTGTGGCGTGTGAATCCATAGTGTGAGGGAATAAAGTTGCGCTTTTGACGGTTTTGTTTATTCTGGCGCAAGAAATACATTTTATAATTCCAAAAGTACTCAGAAACGCTGAGGGATCATTGTATCCAGCAAGAGGAGCAAAAAATAGGTGGCGCACCAAGATGGTTACGCGTTTTGTTTCCGGTACACAAGCCATTTGCATGGATAAATTTGGAAAGCCGATGCGATGCAGTCTGTATTATATAGCATGCAAGCAATCATGCTTATGCCTCAATATTGCAATCATTTATCTAATTTGGTGGATTGTTGGGGGATAAAGTTGGCAAACCAAAGACTTTGTACTTGCAACAAAGAGGATATGAAATAAGAATAATGGGGAGGACATTTTTTGAAGCCGAATGTCTACAGCTTCCCCGGTTAAAATATAAATGTGCCAGTCTATTGGGGATCTTGAGCGACACATGCTAGCTTTCTTTCTCTTTATTTTTCTGTACTGTTTAGCAAATCATGAGGGGATGCCGGCGTTACACTATTCGCAGACTCGTCAATTCGCGAGACAAGCAATATTACTTTTGCACAGCATGTGCCGGGGCGTTCTTGAGCTGTGACGCACTAAATGCCCACTACCAGTACTCTTGCTCGGTACGCCAGGCGCTGCAAGCAGGCGAATTTGAGTACGGGAACTAGCAGTCTGCATGTCCTCTGTTTATGTTGTAAAAATAAAATAAAAATGAAAATTTCAAGTTGACGATGAACTGGTTGTAGTAGCCAGTGGATCGGAAGTAGATGAGGCGGAATTGGCTGAAGCAGTCAGTGAATCTGACGCGTGCTCAGATTCTGCCTTGGCCGATGACATCATCTGCCAGAACGGAATAACTGTGGTTGCCTGCTTGCTGGCTGAATCTTGAGCACTGCTAGTATCTAATGGCAAAAAGAATGTAGCTGCAAATCCACTTGAGGATTGATCCTGCTTGGCCAGTGATCCCAGCAGTCCTGTTGGTTCTGAAAGCGCATCTTGAGTATCTGTAAGCTTGGGAATCTGCGGTGTGTTGAATAAGTTGGTAGGTACACTAAGGCCAGTCCGACTGGTTAAGCTTGCCAAAGCAGTTGCAGTTGGACGATTAGGGCTGTGCGACTTGGCTAGATTATCGGCAACAGGAATAGCCAGTGGTGCGGTAGGCAATGCATCGGCGCTGGTAGTCTCCACTGTGGTTGCTGTCAAGTCGGAAGCTGAACTGGAGGAAGTTGGTTCGGCAACTTGCATTAGTTTTTCAGCAAGGTCGCTGGGCACCTGCGTGGACTGTCCATTAACCATCATATAGGGAACACCCATGCTGTCAAACAAAATAGATTTTCCAGAAGCCGTGCTCATAGAGGACTCTGATGACGTAGGCGAGTTTTCTGGTTCCGAAACTGACGACTCCGATGATGAAGCGTCAGGCGATGTTGTTGGCGATGACGCCTCTTCAGAGCTGGACGAACTGTTATATTCAGCAGCAGATGCCGAACTGGTGGTAATGTGTGAAGCCGTGCTTAGTGTAGCAAATGGAGCAGTTGGCGACCACGATGATGAAGATGATGAAGATGATGAGGGTTGCGCTTCATGAGTAGACTGCGGCTCGTCTGAGTCAGATCTGGGACCGCGGCATAGTGAGCCAATTCGGTTGACAGCATTAAGCAGCTCATGGTTATAATCAGCATGCAAAGACCACACCATCATGCCCTTCAAGTTTTTCGACTTCACAAATTCAACCTTGCGCTCTACAGATTCCGGGTCATCGTAAGAAATAAAGCGGCGCATCTGTGGATTATACAGCCATGGAGTGCTTGATCGGTGATCCCACACTCTGATCCACTCTTCACCAGTAGAATTGGCTGTTTTCAATAGCCCCTGGTCACGCAGATGCCTATACTGCCAGACACCAGACATGGCGTTGGTATTTTCACACACGTCGTACCACAAGCCATCTTCAGGATCACCCTGAGGAACATCTTTGTCAATGGGAGTATACATTTCAGCCCCATCTTTAGCGGCCAGGACGTTACGCGTGGTCATCGAGTGCCCATGGAACGAAACGCCAGCAACAAGTTTATCTGCTGGCCATTTGGCGTCCAGCCACTGAGTAACTGCTTGAGTAAGAGAGAACGGTGCGCCACGGTTGCGCTGATATTCCAGCGGCGCGTTGGGTCCAGTTGAGTTACCCCATGGCCCGTTGACGTCAAAGGCCATAATCGAGGCAAAGTCTACATATTCGGCATAGGGACTGACGTCTTTGAGTGGCCCATCTTGATTATGGAAGGGCTCAACGGCTACTGCCAAGCTAATAAGCTTCTCTGAATCTGAAAACCGCGCATGAAGCGACGCGCGTAGAGCGCGTAAAAAGCGCATAAAGTTTGCGGCATCTTCTGCAGGGACCACGCGATTGCATTTAGACGCTTGCCGGCCAACATATTCCCAGTCGATATCGACACCGTCAAGCTCGTATTTGTCGATAAACGCCCCGATCGAGCGTATCAGAGCTGCGCGCTTGTGCATGTCGCGCATAATAGTTGACATTCGGTTAGATCCAGTCCATCCGCCAATGCTGATAGATATTTTGGTGTTTTCCTTGTGTGCTTCCTTGACCAATTGTGGCAAGAACCATTCGCCATCAAATGTAAATTCGCCAGAATCAGTAGGGATTCCAAAAGCCACATTCAAATGGCTGATCTTGCTCCAGTCGATATTCATTAGAGACTGCCGCTTCCAAGTCGGATAGTAGGCAACAACGTAGCGTGAAGATGGTCCGCATGTGTTTTCAGCGTCAGCTATGCCCAATATGCAGAGCAAAAATATTGCAACGATCAGACTGGACATTTGCCCAATAAATCGACACATTATCAATGTAACTATCTAAAAAATTAAATGGCAAGAAAACAATGGTGTTTATTGAGCAAGCATTAAAAAAACCCATTAAGTGGGAGTAAATTTTTAAATACCATGTTTAAGATGGAGATTGTGCACGGAAAAATAGGCTAATGGTTTTTCGTTGAAATAAACTGGAGAAAATCCCTTTATATTTGGTAGTAACTGCAGTAACTAAAATGAATGGAGAGACTAATTTTCAGGGCATGATTTCCCCCAAATCAAATTGCGCGTCATTGTCCAAAACAGATGAATGACCTGTATGCTTGTTTGTCCATGAGCTGGGCGCTTTGCGATTCAAAGCTGGATCTGCCACTTTCTGCTGAACCTGCTTTGCAGAAGAATTAGATTCACTAAATAGCTGTGAGTTTTCAACAGCTAGCAAAGGCTGCAAGCCAACTTTAAGCAATGCTCGGCGGTGTTTGCCGTTTGTCGCATCGGCTAGCTGCTGCACAGCATGTTCTGCATCTTCTTCAGACACTTGAGCCTCTTGAATACTCGGCAACATAGTTTGCAATACCGCATGTCGAAACACTTGGCCAGGATCTCCGACTGGCGCAATTTTAGCATCTGAGTTATTCACAGCTACACGCTGGTCAATGTCGCCTGATGAGTTGCGAAAGGCCCAGTGTTGTGGCAAGCGGCCGGAAGAGATTGCAGAACCAAAGTAAAGCAAGTCTGCTAGTAATGCCAGCGCTGTATCTTGCTGGTCAATCAAAAGTGGATCGCGCAACACATGCACTATAGCCAATACCAGATCGGTCGCCAGCCATTCAAACACACTTGAGCAAGTATCCGAGGCCATAGCGGTCAATGAACTCTGAATACGCGACGTATATGCGCTGCAAATGGATGCATGAGTAGGCGTGGGTGGCACGTACATGGGCATAAGCGAGATTATAGCCAACGACGGTGCTAGCTCGGTAAGCTGCAAAAGCACTCGATGCACCGACATGCTGTCTTTAAACTGTAGTGTGGTCAGTGCTGCAGAAAGCGTACTTGAAAATGCATTTGCAGAATCCAAAATAAATGCGCCTAACGCTGGATTCCCCACTTTAGATTCTACAATGGCCGTTGTTACTCGAGCAGCGCTAGACAACTCGTTTTCAATTTGAGCTGCTTGCGGGAACCAGCGCATCACCGAAGCCAACAGCTCAAAAATAAGCTGGCTCCACGCACGTGTCCAGTCCCGTATCATCTTTTCATGGATCATATCATCTGACACGGACAATTCTAATGAGGGCTGCTCGTCCAGAGCAAGCCCTGCGCCGCGGGCAAGCAGTTCACGCCATTCCTGACCTAACTTCTCTGTACAAAAAGAAAATAGCGGATTGAGCCACGAAGAAACGAAGCGGGCAATGGCAGCACGGCATTCATTAAGCTGCGAATGTGCGTCTATGCCTGGCCAATTTCCTATGTTTTGCAAAAGAGGAATGGCAATATCGGTGAGCAAAATCCGCCAGTGGCGCGCGGCAATAGTTTCGGCGTCAGCAAATAGGCAGCCAGCAAAGTTCCCTGCAAGATCGGGAACTTTGCTGGTAGTAAACAAGTCAGGGATGCTGGAAAACTTGCCCATGCACTTATAAGCAATTTCGCGCAGCGTGCTCAGTGAGTGCTGGAACGCACGCAGCTCCGCCGCCAGCTGCTCTGCATTCGGAGCATTTCTTGGTACCGCTGCAAAGTCAGCGTCAACATCAGCTATACCCCCCACAATCGACTGACGTTCAGCAGCTGCCATATCCAGCAGCCCAAAAAGATTTGCTCGTGCTTGCTGTGATTGCCATGGCAGGTGGCGGTAGTGCTCGGGGTTCCATAGTGCATGTAGGCTGCGTATAAGCAACAACACAGGTGGCACCAGATCGCTCATATAATCACTCCAAAGCGGCGTCAAATTATGCGTTGACCCACGAGTACCTAATGTGCGGTTAAGGCATATAAAGAGTGTCGATAGTACTTGCCACAGCTGCGTACGGTTATCTCGCGCTCTTTGCAAATCTCGCTGAACGCTCTCAGAAATATCACCTTGGGCATATGCCTTATCAAGTGCTGGCAGGCCCAAGAACGAAATGAACTCGGCTGGAGACTGCAGTGCTGGCATAAACTCGCGCAATGCATCAATGATGGGCTGAACCACGGGCTGGGCCAGGTGTTTGCGTTCGGAAATTGAGCGTGATGACCCAGCGATTAGCGCCAGCTGGAATTCACTTAAATACGATTTTACGATATTAGTGACTTGTGGATCAGCAATATTAGCTTGTACCAGCTGGGACAAATCATCGTATACAAACATAAGTGAGTCAGGGATTGTTATTGCTAAACGAACTAGCGCTGCAGTGCTGCGTCTAGCAACTACTCGCAGTTCGCGTATATTGGGCGTACCAAGTGGGTGCTTTAAAAACGCTGCGCATTTTTGCAGTATGGCCAATAGTAGCGAGCGTGCCGTTTCGGATTCAATAGCTGCTGGGCGCAGCAAAAAGGAAAACGACGGCAGAGTTTGTAGCTGCCGTGCCATTATCTGCGCGTTGCCCGTTTCAAAGCCCACCACACAGTGGCCCAGTTCGTAGCAAGAAGCACGAGCAGCTTGTATTTGATTGGCCAGCTGCTCGTCGCCATCAGCCAATGCTCGCTGCTCAACATCGTCCATGGTAGATAGAATAGCATCTATCAGCATAAATGCAGGTTCAATCACCGAAAGATTTTCAGCGTTATGTGAAGCAAACACTGGCAAAAGTGAAGGCATAATCCAGCTTATAAATCCTGCTGGATCGATACTGCACATGCCGCGAATGATATTTAACAAACGGCTGCGTACTTCACCAGTTAAAAACAGACGGAACTCAGATAGTGAATCAAATTGCTCTATGTCGGCTTCATCGGCGATATCATTCAATTGGCTCGAAGACAAGTTCCCAGCTAATACCTGCGCAATCCGACACACATGAAAGATTGCTTCGGTTGTATGTTCAGTGAGTGTGCTAAATGCCTTGGTGACCTGGGGCGTGCGACTTAATACGTTATGCCGCACAATTGCTGTCCAACTAGTCAACACAGGCGCAGACACCGAGTACCGTCTATCGCGACTTAACATAATCAATAGCTCTATATACTGCTCTGGATTATGCAGCATGTTCCTTTCCAGCTTTTTGCGCGCCCAGTGCAGAGATGCCAAGTTTGCGCATATCTGAGCCAGTGAGCGAGCAAATGTCAGGGCATCTGTAGTATCAGACCACTGCTCATCTACTTGAGCTGGCAAGGTGGTTGCATATGCATGAGCAACTGCTACCAGTGCCTCTCCATTGTGAATTTCGATAAACTGCTGTAAAATGGCGTCTCGCTCATCGCCGGCTAACGAATTGCGCCGAGAAATAATTTCTAGAGCTGCAGCTGCACGTTGCCGAACCAGATCACTACGTACCCCATTGAGCAGTTGCGAAAGCTGTACGACTAGATTAGTGGCTATTATGGCCTTGATGGGCATCCAGTCCAGAAATGTAGCAATCGTATCGATTAATGATGTCAGTAGCAGCTCTTGTTGATCGCTTAGCTCGCCTGACTGCTGAGTTGCTTCAATAGCATGTTGTGCCCAACGCATTACCCATCCTTCTTCGTTACCCGGCTCCAGCAGAATAAGCGTCGCACGCTTGCTGTCTTTTGCGCCATTGCCTTCCACACTAGATCCACTGTCAGTAGTCAGCCGGTACCCATTAGGATACAGTTCCATAACCACTGACTTAGGTAGCAATGCGCCAACTAAGCCGTTAGTTAGCTCATGCTTACGTACAGTAGCCATCGCATCGCGATCATATACCAGCATCTCTTCACCCAATGTCTGCCATATGCGAAGTGCTATCTCGCGATGAGCTATCGAATGCAGATACAAGTGCATAAGCTGAGCGCTGAGGTCGGTCCATTGCATGCTCGGCCACAAACGAATGATAATCATGGTCATTATGGTCACTAGCTTTTCACGAATATACTGCGGTTCTCGCGTTCCATCGGCAGCACAGCTGGCAAATATAAGCTCCCAAACCTGAGCACGTAGCTGACAAAGCTCCTCGATAGTCATTTTACCACGAGACTTGCTAGCGCTAAACCGACGTTTGATTGCATGCTCAAGGAGCTGCAGCCCAAAGTGTCGTACTTGAGGTGCAAACCCATTGCTGTTAGTTGCCAAATATATTCCATAGGTTGGTGCCTGGACATCGTCCTTTAGCTGCTGACATACTGTTTCGGCAGCTTTACGGTCTTCTACCGAAGTATCTGGTGCGTATACAAGCTCTAGCGCCTGTACAGCTCGCTGTACTAAGGAATTGTCCATTAAAAGAGTTAAAGAAAAAGAAAAAGTTTAGATCAAATCAATAATTTATGCACCATAACAACTAAATAATTTATTTTTCATTGGGAGATCAACGAACCAAGGGAGGTTTAAAACTCTCAATTTTAAATGGATATAAAGCAGCAATTTCACAAACTTGAAGAACGGATAGGCGAATTGGTACACCAGTTATGTGGATTTGCTGGCGACAAGGGTGAGCAGTTATACAGGGAAGATGAATCGCTTGATGCTGTTGAGGCAGCAGATGGTGATTTGGCACTGCAGACTAGTTCACTGCTTCTGGACAGTTCGCGGTCAAGGGCTTCTTCACCGCAAATAATTATTCCTGGATTATCTTTAGCAGCAAGCAATCTGATTACCCCGCTTGAACCTCAACGTGACATTGCAGAAGGTTTAGAAACAACAATGACTTCAAAAGCTCTTCAAATGGAACTCGAAGCAGCACTAGAAGCGCCATTAGTGGCTTTAGGGAGGATAAAGCCAAGGGCACTGCGCAAGTTGGGTGAATCTGGCGGCTGTTTATGGGCACAGCAGTGGATGGACGTTGATTGTTACAATGATATGACCAGAAGGACGCTGGCACGTAAATATGTTGGCATGTGGTTTGCAAAATCAGTGATCATTAGCATATCGCCACTGATTGTAGATCCTGACAAACGAGTACTTGGCAAGGACGCATTCGATAAATTGGTAGTTCCATATATAAGCAATACTGGTGGCTCCGGCAGTGATCGTATACAGAAGGAAGCTAACTGGCAAGTACTTAAAGCCAGTATTGGCGTGCTGTCTATGAAAGGGCATGTGAGCGCTAGTGCGCTTACATTGATTATGTGGATGCTTACATATGCCATTGAGCATACACAGCTATTAGATGTCCAGTATCAGCTGACAGGTGTTGGTTATGAGGTTAATGGGGATTACTTACAGTCGGCTGAGTGGGCAGACTATGTGCAAATGATATGCACGCTTCCTGAGCGAATTGCCAACAAAATCGAATCCCGCTCAATTCCCGATATGCTACTTCCTCGGATGTATTTTGCGCGACTATCCAGCAGTGCATCTAATTGCTTGGTGCAGAACCAGCAACAGCAACCGAAAATACTAGAGCTGTGGACCAAGCTATGTAGGGTTGGTCAGCTTAGTAGCCTATGTACTGAGCTGGCTGCATCTTTGGCTTTAGCAGCACGTGAGCGGATAACAAATAATCAAGAAGCCTCTATGGATATGTTGACAACGATAACGCATGCGATTGCTTTAGTTCCTGAGCCATTTGGAACACGCATAGTTTCAGGGATAGTACATCAGCTAGATGCAGTTAGTATGCGCGAAGAGAATAGGAGCTGCGATACATTTGGGTTGGATTTTGCATTGATTATAAGTACGCTGCTTAGCAGTCAGATAACTGGAACGGAAGCAATAAACAAAGCCATAGCCAGCGTACTGACTAGATTTGGATCGGCAAATTTGGGTGTATTGAGGTCAAGCTCTATGTTAACATATCAAGCAGTAGCGCTTGCCTTGCAGATCTTGTCGGGAGCAAATGTTGGTAGCTGTATACTGAGCAAAGTCATTTCACCGCTAAAAATCCCCAATTTGATGACAGATGCTTTAGAGCAAGTAATTATACCGCTGTGGTCATTGCCAGATGTTATTCAAGGCGCACAACTGGATGTGATTCAGTCAACAACTGCACTAGTGCTCATGTGTGTAAATTCGATTGCCAGCACTGACGCTGCAAGATTGTCAATGAGCACGGCATTTACACGAGCCATCCCACGGTTTTTGGATGCGCCAGTGCCCATGGTACGGCTTTCAGGAGTGGTGGTTGCCGACTGCATTGTATCTCGAGCAAGCGCGGCAATAAAGGATCGGACCAGCCAGCAAGATGAAGGCCAAATTGATTTTGGACTTGATGACATCATTCGTGAAGCTCAAACCACTGATCAGCCGGCAATGCGTGCCAGTGCCGACTACATTAAGCAACTGCGCAGCTACATGCGGCCAGTGATGGAGCAGTGGGAGTCGCATAAGGGTGTGCAGAAAGACGAGCAAACGCTTTTGGAAGCCATAGACAAAGCACGCGATATTGAGAGTTTGCCAGCGGATGCATCTGTTGTTTGGGCACCACGGCAAAGCACGCTAACTGGCAAATCGGATGAGCTGCAAAGTTCATATATACAACCGCGCAAACCAATATTTCTGCGAGATTGCCTGGCGTATTTGCGAACACGTAGTAATAGCAATGATTCTGAACGGATAGAGATAGCTATATTTGCACTTGCCGAGTGCATTGAGCGAGCAAATGTCAAGGCTATAGAAGAGCTGTGGATTCAAGTGGCCAACAAGGTCCTTTACACGCACAACCGTGGTCCGGACAGCCTAGATAGCAAGTGGGATTCAGCACGACAGAATGCACTGGTAGCGCTAACTGTGAAGCTGCCCAAGCAGCTGGGACCGTTTCTGGCAGACCGCGCATGTGACCGAAATCTGACAGTCCGCGACCGTGAGCTCGTATTATCGGCAATTTCTACTGCCTGCTTACAGATATCGGGGATGGCAGATGAGCCGAAAGAAGCAGCTGCTTCCATTGAAGTGCTGCCAGATCAGCAGCCAAATGACAAGATGGCAGGTACTGTTGTACGGCGCTCGCGACGTTTGGATATTGCGCACAAAAACCATCTTTCTAATAACGAGCAAAAGCGGCGCGGACAATTTGCTGGACTAGCAGGGCCAGCATTTTTTTCGCCACTGATAAGCCAGTTTGGACGCAGCGACATGACTACTGCAGCCAGTGATGTACGAAACGACGCAGGACAGCTGGCGCGGTATCTAGACACGTTGGGAATTATTTTGTATGTTGCGCCTGCAGCTACTCATCAGATATCGATGAGCCGCGAATTCTGGAGCTTGGTGCGGTTGGTGCGCCGGCTTCCTGCGCGTGTGAGTGAAGCGCTGCCGGTGCTGAATGCTTTGTTGTTTGGAATCGAGGTAGTGTTAAGCTCAGATCGAGCACTGAGTACGCCAACGCTGGCTCGCGAGTTCCGCATAGATCTTGCCGACACACTGAGTTGGATCAATGGGCTGGTAGAGCGTGGACTCTTATCTGAAGCATCAACGTCAGCGTCGGCGCATGCCGTACGGATTGTAGAGCGGTTACGGGAGATTCAAAGCGACGTAGAAAGTCGCGTCACGTCGTCAGATTTTGAGCGGTACTCGTCTATTTTATAATAACAATTTTTATTCTGGACACTCTACTTTATGGTTCAGCGTGACGATAGGCTGCTTCAGCCATCCGAGCCCACCTACATCCACAATAATCTGAAAGCGAATAGTCAAAGCACCGGGACGGCCATCTGTGGCTCGAGCAATTGGAGCCGACCGCGGCGCACACTTGCCAAACAGATCAGTTAGCGCAGGGTCAGCGACATCAGAGGTCAAGTATGAAATGCGTGTTGCTTCTGAATGAAACTGCATACGCAATGGTGCTACTGGCACACGTGTCAGAGTAGTATCGATAATGCGGTTTCCAGTGACCCCATCAAACCCGCGTACTCGTGCCTTGTTGATATGCAGCGGATAAAAGTTGCCGCTATGGATCTCGTAAGTAATACGAAGCGGCATTTGCAGCCCGTATTGGCTCTGGCGACTGTTGTAAATGACCTGTGCAGGGGCCAACGGAGTAAGACTGCTGATGGATAGCGTGGGAACTCGAGGCCAGGCAAAAAAGCCAACAATGGCACTAACAATAATAAACACAAATGAAAAGGCAACGCAGTAGCGAGCAGCGCAGCAACAAAACGGAAAACGGCTTAGAATGCGGCTATCGTCATTGTTGTCCGACCATAATGCAGGGTCTGCTTCTGCATCTCGATTGACAGAATGGCCGGGCCGGACCACAATGGGCCGGAACATCTTGGCTTCACGTTCACGCCGGTCGCTACGTACAACATAAAGAAGCCGATTCCACCAGCTGCCATCAGCCCGAGCGCGCTGCTTTTCATCGTCGAAGGCGCCTGGTGCTAGCAAACCATTGCACTCGTCTTCGCCAGTATAAGCAATATTAGCGATATTTACACTGGCCTGTGATCCGCATTCAGTTTGCGATAATAAAGATGTGTTATCACCATTGTTGGCTGCATGATTCCGTCGGCTGCGTCTAATTGTAGACCGAGCTAAATGACGTGGGCGCTGGTGCTTCTCGGAATTAAAGTTGAAGTTATCGCATTTATCAGAGCTAGTTTCAGGGCTCTTAGTGAGCTGGCTTTGGCTGACAACTGGATCATCTTGGATTTCAGGCTTTGAAAGAGTATCATTGAATTTGCAAGGACGAACCATTTCGCTGAGCCGTGCAGCGCCAATACGCAAAGCAGGCATCCGTGGCGCACTGTGTTCAAAGCCCAACACCGTAGCCTCAAGTGGCGACAAGCTGCCTGAAGGCGACTCGGCACTTTCCTCTTTGGCAGCATCGTCATGATCACTTTCGCTGTCATATGATTCAGCGTAAAGTTCGGCATATTTCTGTGGCTGCTTATTCAGGGATGAGCGGGGCTCAAAATTCAGATGGATATTTGGCAAAGACCGCGCGTCTGCATTATGGACCGATACCTGCTTATTTCCTGCTGCTTGCGCCAGCGACGATCGCTTTGATATTTGATCGTCGGATTGGGCTTTGTGCGGGCGGTGGTCTGCTGAGCTGGGGTGCTTGTCCATTGCACATACAAATTGAATGAAGAAATAAAGCTAAAAGATAAAATAAAAAAAGGCCTCCACATTACAGCTTTTTCGCAATAAACTGAGTTGGCCCATATGGCAGTGCTTCAGCAATCCAAAACGGCAGGCCATGTGGATTTGATACAGAAGAATCGTATAAAAAAAACCCTCTACTGAGCAGGAATCTGGCGCACGGGTACAGAAATTGGCATGCACAATTTCTCGAGATGCAGGCGGTTATCCTTTATGCGACCCTTATTGCCAACGCAAAAATCATTTCCTAGCACCATGTCCCGCGTCATGTCGTTTCCAGCAGCACTACCCTGAACCACTTTAAAGTTGTGTGTAAACGTCATGTTTCCACAGGCAAACGGCAAAGCAGTCACTTCACCAGCAACAGGCCAGCTTTTGCCACCGCTGCTCCATACGCGCGAATTTGAGGGCACCTTGGATACATTGAGGCCCATGGCCGCTGCCAGCTGCATTGATATTAGAGATGTCTGCAGACCAGATGAGAAGGCGGCTTCAATCTTAGAGCCGCCCAGTTTGATTGTCAACACATAGCTGGTGGATGCAGCTTTGACTGCTGGCATGTGCTGCTGCCGCGGCTTGGCTGCATTTGTGCGCACAGTGGCAAGCGAGCCCTTGGCATTGAGCTGAGCCGCAAGTGCAGTGATATCGTTTGAAGAGGCTGCGGCACTGCTGCTGTCGATAAACGATTGTGGCCGTAAGGATGCATCTACCGAAGACGTGCGCACTCGTGGCAAGCGTGGGGCTTCGGAGGCCGAGATAGCCATACTGCTGCGCTGCTGCTGACGTGACGTAGCGTGGGAGCTGCCGCTTATAGGGCCGATAGAGTCAGCTGGCTATATGGTGAATACATTTAGCTGAATTATATGCCGAAAATGATCAGGGGCCATAAATGCATTGTTGGGTACAATCCACTGTTCTGATATACTTACCATGCCTGGCAAAACAAACATCGATTGCGGCGCAGTCTTGCGGCGGCGGTCGCCGATACGTGCGTCGCGCTGGCCAACTGTCGATGATTGAGGCTGCGTAGTGCCGCGCTCAGGCGATGATGGAGAGTTGCTGCTAGAACTGCTGCTGCTGACCACTGCGCGGCGTGCAGCTGTTGTGCGCGGCGGATGTGCAAGGTAGTCGTGACGGGCATTGTGCTCGCTCTCACTGCCCGTGTCTGTGGATAGAGATGGCGCATAATAATTGCTATGAGCGCGTCCCTGGCGTGCGGGAGCAATGGCTGCCAATGTGCTCCGCCGCCCATTTGTGGCGGCTCGTTGCTGCTGTTGCTGAGGTGGCGACATCCAGGCTGGTGGAGTGGATACGCGGGTTATGTAATCTACCCGCCGCTGGCACTCGTCGCGCAGCTCACCCAGTATCTGATCCAGCGCTCTGTTTTCTGGAAATAGCCGCTGTGCCTCTCCCTGAAACTCATCGATCTGTCCCAGAAATGCCTGTAGTTCGCTTAGTTGCCCCCCATTGCCTCCCATATTGGTGACTGATGGCGACGAGTAGGGTGCGCGGGCTAGGGTTGCGGTAGCGCTTGGCCGCACTGCTACCTCCGTATCGCTGACTACCTGGTCCTTGGGCGCTTTGCTGCTGTTGCTGCGTGTGCTGGCGGTTTCATCACTTGCCGCAGATGTCTTGTTCCGGCTCCGGAAAAACGGTACCTTCATTGATGCTTTAAAGTGTAAAATACAGAATGGAAAAGGTGCTTTCTACAACTGCGTATATTCACGCTCAAAAGACGGGGAGTCTGAAAAGAATAAAAGATGCTTACAAAGACAAGGGAGCTTTGGTTGTCCAGAGAAGAAAAGGGATAGAGTTTTTTTTTTTCATTGACAGCTGATAAAACCCCTGCCATAGTTCCAAATCCCGCATCTGTTTTAAAATAGAACCCTTCTTGCATAAATTTCGGGTACTTTCCTTTTTAGCAATAACAAGCGCCTCAAATCACGCCTTTCCCGTTTTGTTTGTCAAACATCCGCGCCAGCTGCAAGACCGACTTTGCTGCACTAGGCACATCGCAGTCTGCTGAGACCGCTCGTCGGTTCAGATCCGAACAGGCTGGGCACGTTGCCCGAGCCACTCCATATTTGTATCGCGGTGAAACTGTAGTTGTATCGTTGGCTTTTGGGCTATGCTCTGATAATGACAGCGTCTTTTGCTGCTCTGCTGCTGCAACTGCATCAGCTGTGCTTTGTCTTGCGGAAATTGGCTTTGCAGGCGGCAGCGGTGGTGCTGGCGGAATGAATGGTGCTGGCTCACGTTGAGGCAGCGGTGGTGCTGGTGGAATAGATGATGCTGGCTCACATTGAAGTAGCGGTGGTGCTGGCTTAATCGGCTTATGCTGAGATGCCCGTGGTGGAGATGCAGCAGTGTCCGCTGGCTTACACTGAGGCAGCGGCGGTGCAGATGGAGTACTTATCTGTGTAGGTTTGCCTATCTGTGGCAGCATCGGCGATGCTGGGAGATTTGGCTGTGAATGAGCGAGTTCTAAAACTGAACTGGCAGGACAGCTTGGCTGCGGCACAGATGTGCTGTCGCTATTGATGCCAGATAATGCAATGCTGTGTATACGTCTGCCAGCATGCATATCTTTTGAACGCACAGGTTGTGGTTCTGGCTCGATCTGCTGCGGGTTCATAATTTCTCGGATGGGCAGCGCTGCTGCAGGACGCTTTTTGGTAGATGCGCTTTTACTACCATCATATGAAACAGGTATATTAGTGATATCGGCTGCTGCTGCACGTGCACGCAGGGCAATTGTTTGACAAGATCGATATGGCTCTGATTTAGAAACTGCATTTGTTGCCGTCTCAGGATTAAATCGGTATGGCTGTCGCGGCTGCTGCCGTTGCTGAAGCTGAAACTGGCAAAACTGCTGCATCAGACGGATATTTGGTGATGCTTCGTCGGAATGGGCAGTAGCCGAGGACACTTCAGATGACATGGACGATGCAGAGGCTGCGTTGCTGTTTGTGGGCACAAGCAGCGACATGGATAGCAGACATAGCTGGCTGCTGGCGTCTTGGATCCATTGCGATAGTTGTTGTAGCACCCGCCACTGCTCGCCAATTTGCTGCTGTACCTGCTGTTGCAACTCAGCGATACTGGCACTATCGGCATATGCCATCCTGTGCATCAGATCTGTCCACTGCGGTGCATTTACAAAGTCCTCAAAGTTTGGTATCGGCGGCCTGTTAAATGGAGCAAACATCTTTTAGGTATCAAAATAAAGAAGCAAGAAGAGCAATGCTTATTTTCACAAGTGGCTTTTATTTTCCATAAGCAATTGTGCCTGCTACTTTGCCATAGCAGGGCTGCGAAATACTGAAGACAATCGGTTGCGCTTGGCAGTTTGGTATCGAACCAAAACTGGATTGTTTGACGAGTATCCATATGTAGCTGCTGCCGGAACTGCCTTTGCCTGCTGGAATTTTGCGTGTCTCTGCATATGAACATGGTTACGCTCCATGCCAAAGACTTTAATATCCAGCTTGTCGACATCCTTTGAGCACTGCCCCGACTCCTTCTCGGTGTTCTGCAGCCGCATGCGCATTTCGCTCTGCTGCTTTTCTACATACTGTAACCGCTCTACCAACTGAGCTCGCTGACGGGCCACATAAGCAATATGCTTGCGTGCGCGGTCAATTTGTGCCGTTAGCACTTTGATCTGGCTTTCTTCACTAGATAGCCTGGCAGTAAGCTCGTCATTTTCCATCTGCTCCTGTGTGCATGCAGTTTGCAGTTCTGATATCTTGCTTTCAAGTTCGCTGCGCAAATTGGAAGCTGAATGTATTTGTGTTTCCAGCATGCTGCGCTGCTGGGTGTTATGTGACGACGTGATCATCAGGTCAATGCGGCTAAGCAGCTCAGTGATGCTGTCTGTGCTGAGCGGCGTGGTCTGGTCATCCAGCTCTGGCGAGTTCTGGATAGAACGCATGGCAGTGGCTAGCTTTGTGTCTACCTGCAAATTGGGCGGGCTACTAGGAAGTGGCTGCCGCAGCTCTGGCGTCAACATTGACAGCGAATCCGTGTCGTCTGCTGGCTCGTAGTCGTCCAGATACATAACGGTGGATACCGGTGACCGAGGCGGTGTAATGTTTGCTGTTGATGCCAATGAGCTCTGGCTCGAATTTCCTTTGGTTATTATGTCGTCCAGGCCTACTGTTGGCTGAGGCGAGTAACGCAGCAGCGACGATTTGCTTACGGCCTGGCTGGGAGAGGGTCTCACATTGACACCAGTGAATGTAGGCAGCGAGGCAAACTCATGCAAATTGGCTAGCGATACTGGGCGGCCAGACTGCGCCAGAGCCACCATTTTCATTGCTGTAAAAAACTCTTGCTTCCCCATCTGGCAGGCTTTGTTGCTATTAGTTGATAGTTGCCATATTCTTTCTGTATATGCTGGATGCAGTGCCGACTTTGCCAGCAATTTGCGCACTGCGGTCTCGCCAGCAACACCGGTGCGTCGTTCGTCTACCAGCAGAAACAGCTGGTTATATGTGCGCATTTCATGTAGTGTTGGGCGCCATGGCCGCTTGGGCTTTGTCGAAGCAAATGTATCTACCAAATGTATTAGTTTCACTCCTTTTTTTGGTATAAACCTATCGTCTTACCCTGCGAATTACGGTTCATTTGTTGGATAAAAGGAATTGAGGTCTAGTTTAGGTTGACATCCATTTCGTATATATATACATCTCCCAGAGTTGTCACTTTACCACGATATATCGGTAAGTTGCAGATATCCACAACACGAATTCTATTAATAGATTTTTGCCTGGCGCATTACCGGTACGCACTAAAAATAGACACCGTCCATGCATGCTAATGCATATAAAAATACATTTGACACTGCAAATGTTATGCTTGGATGTTAGAAGTGATCAGTGCAAATCTGCTAAACTTATTGTCAGATTTAGATTAGCAGTTAAAGAATAGGGTTTTTACACCTGCTGATTTCAAAGTGGGAGCTTGAGCATTCGCAGTTGGCTAAGTATACAATTAAAGATGCTTTCAACCTGTATGTCGGTGGGCTCCGTTCTCATCTAGAGCAGTGTGCTTATGTTTTTGAGAGTACGTTCGTGGTGGCAACAATATATCCAACGGCTTTAGTGCGTCTACAATTTATACTTTTATTACTTGGCCATTTTTTTTTTTAATTTTCAAATTTTTACGAAAAATAATTGTTGATCTGTTGGTTGCTTGAACTGGTTCTCAATTTGGATTTACAAACGCTTGGACTTCTTCCAAAGAGAGATTCGCAAATTACACATACCGGCTTATTTCCGGTCAAGCGATCTATGCACTTTAAAAAATAATAATGACAATCCCTGCTGAAAACGCATCGATTTGTTTTGTGGCGAGAAATTACTCCTTTATCTTTCTTATAATACAACATAGACTATCTAACTCGGTCAGGTATGTACACGAAGCAGTGAATAGTGGGTGTAGATATGATGTTGACCGTTTTGCATTTATTGTAGTATTGTCTATATCGGCTGTTAATTAGAAACAAGCACCAGCTGATGGCCGCACTGATGAACTCTGGGGAGCTTTCCGCAAAGGACTCGCCCACAAATGGCATGTTTCCGCCTGAATGTGAGCCAGAAGCCGACATGTCATTTGGCGAGCCGCTGCATGTAAGTGTAACTCGCGGAACTTCGCGGTTTGAGTCGATACAGCAGTCGCTCAGCAGGCAGGCCACTGCTGATGGTGATGAAGAAGCAGCAGCCGGTAATGCAGGGGAAACATTTGAGCTGGCTAGCTGGCTAAAGGGGCGGCAGCGACAAAACGCGCCGCCATTTGCCACTCGCGTGGGCGTAGCGTTCGATAACTTGAGCGTTTTCGGAGACAATGTAAAGGACCGGCACATAGCCACGCTGGCTACCCCAGTGTGGAAGCTGCTCAAGGCAGCGACACATGGATTTGGCGTGTGTAGTATGTTTAAAAAGAACGAAGAGGAGCACAAGCAGCTGCTGCACGGCATGACAGGCGTGGTCAAGGATGGCGAGATGCTGCTGGTTCTGGGCCGACCGGGCTCCGGATGCTCGACTTTGCTGCGCGTGTTAGGCAACCGGCGCAAGGAGTACAAGCATATAGATGGCAGTGTATCATATGGGGGACTGACGCCCGAGGAGGTCAGCAAGCAGTATCGCGGGCAAGTTGCATATTGCGCCGAAGACGACGATCATTATCCAATGTTGACAGTAAAGCAGACATTAGAGTTTGCCATCGAGTGCAAAATGCCTAGCCGCCATGTGCTTGAAGATCGTGCTGGCTATAAAAAGGAATTTCTCGACGCACTGCTAGAGATGTATGGGCTGCGTAACTGCGCTGACACGGTGATCGGCGACTCGTTTACACGTGGCGTATCGGGTGGCGAGCGCAAACGCGTTAGCATTGCCGAGCAGATGGCAGCAGGCGCATCGGTGGATATATGGGATGGCAGCACGCGTGGATTAGACTCGAGTACCGCTTTGGATTTTGTACGCTCTCTGCGCATCACTACCGATGTGTTGCACAAGGCCACGGTCGCTTCAATTTACCAGGCATCGGAAGACATTTACAAGCTATTTGACAAAGTTCTGGTTGTCGACAAAGGCCGGCAGCTATATTTTGGGCCGACTAACGAGGCAGTGGCATATTTTGAATCGCTGGGAATATGTAAGCCGGCCCGGCAGACATCTGCCGATTTCTTGACGGGCTTGACGCAGCTACACGAGCGACGGGTGCGTCCAGAATATGAAGGTCGAGCTCCCGAAACGGCCGAGGACTTTGAGCGCATATGGGTAGAGTCGAGCCATTACAAGGCTCTGCAGCAGCAAGTAGGCGAGTTTGGCAAGCTGGTTGAGCGTGACGAGCGTGGCGATGCCATCAAAGCGTTTGTGGCCCAGACCAAGATGGGCGACGGGACCAGTGGGCTGCGCAGCAAGTCTCCATATGGGACAACCTTTGGGTATCAGCTTGGGCGACTTTTGCGGCGCGAGCTAAACATTGTGATGGGCAACCGAGCCGAGCACGCAATAGTGGTGTTTTGCTATGTGGCGTTTGCTGCGCTGGTGGCGGTGAGCTTTTTGCGGATATCGGACGATTCTAGCAGCGCGCGCATCCGTGGCTCTCTTATTTTCCTTATTTTGGCCTTTGTAGCGCTGAGCGAAGAGTCGGGCGTGGCCAAAGCGATGACAAACCGGCGTGTGCTGGCAAAGCACCGGCAGCTGGCCATGTACCACCCTGCAGCACTATCGCTGGTGCAATCTCTTACGGATATCCCTCTTGTAATTGTAAAATGCACGCTCTTTGCAGTAGTCGTATACTTTGCTACTGATTTGGCCCGCTCGGCCTCGCATTTCTTCACGTTTGATCTGCTGCTGGCTGTTTTGTGCGCGTGCATGATGGCGTTCTTCAGGCTGCTGGGCAATCTTGCTCCCGATATTGACATGGCACTGACCGTGTCTGGCGTCGTGCTGATATTCTGGGTAATGCTGTCGAACTATCTGCAGACTACACCGCAAATGCGTGTTTACTTCCGCTGGATAAGCTATATTGACCCGTTGGCATACACGTTTAAGGCGCTGATGGCCAATGAATTTCGAGATCGCCAAATTCTATGCAGTGGCTCCAGCATGGTGCCCAGTGGTCCAGGATTCGATAACGTTGCGCACCAGGTATGCACTTTGCAGGGTGCACGCCCTGGCCAGTTGTACGTGCATGGCCGCGATTACTTGGCTGAGGGCTTGCACATTTTTGTCGACGACCGCTGGAAAAACTTTGGAGCAGTGGCGGGCTTTTGGGGGCTGTTTGTTTGCTTGGGTGCCGTAGTTGTGGAATTCGTTCACCATGGTGCTACCAGCCATTCTATCAACATTTTTAAACGCCGCCGCCCCAAAGTTGACCTGGTTACAGAAGACTTAGTACCGTCATGCAGCAGCAAGCACTCTTCAGTTACAGCCGATAAAAGCTCCCCTGGCACCACGTTTACTTGGAAGTACGTCAACTACACAGTACCTATTAAGAATGACGAGCGCCAGCTTTTGGACAGCGTTTCGGGATATATTAAGCCAGGCACTCTGACAGCACTAATGGGTAGCAGTGGTGCGGGTAAAACCACTCTATTGGATTCGCTCTCTCAGCGCAAAACGGTTGGCCGTCTTCGCGGTGAAATGCTTATGAATGGAATGCCACTGCCACGCAGTTTCCGCCGGTCGACAGGCTATGCTGAGCAGCTAGATGTACATGCATCGCTAGTCACAGTGCGTGAGGCATTACGATTTTCTGCATATTTGCGCCAACCCGCTTCTGTTTCGGATTCCGAGAAGAATGCATATGTCGAGCGCGTAATATACCTGCTTGATTTAGCCAGAATCGCCGACTGCTTGATTGGCGACCCCGATTCTGGAGAAGGCATTTCTTTGGAAGAGCGTAAACGGCTAACTATTGGCATTGAGCTGGTATCCAAGCCCAAGATTTTGTTTTTGGATGAGCCGACATCAGGCCTGGATGCACAAGCATCGTTTAAAGTTGTCCATTTGCTACGCCGCTTGGCTGCCGAAGGCCAGACTATCCTATGCACCATTCATCAGCCTTCCGCTTTGCTATTTGAGCAATTTGATCGGCTTCTTCTATTAGTACGTGGTGGCCATGCCGTATATTTTGGCGAGCTGGGTGAAGATGCACAAACTCTTCTTCAGTACTTTGAACGTAACGGCGCACCCAAATGTTCCCCTACTGCCAATCCTGCTGAGTACATCCTGGACGCAGTCAATAATCCTGATATCGATTGGCCCCAGCTATGGCGTGATTCTCCTGAGTTGGCATCGATTTTGGTTGAAATCGACCAGATAAACCAAGATAGCCGCGTCGTTAAGGTTATTAATGACGATGGCGATTTACGATTTGCGCGCAATCGTTGGCACCAGATTTGCTTGGTAACACGTCGCATGTTCTTGATGTACTGGCGGAACTTAGATTATCAACTCACCAATGCTGCTTTGCAGATTATTTCTGCTATTGTTATCGGCCTTGCATATCTTAATCTCAGTGACAGTGCTTCGGACTTACTCAACAAAACATACGCGTGCTTTTTGGCTGCTTGTCTGAATATCTTTATTACCAACCAAGTTTTGCCTGAGTTTATCCGCCAACGCCAATACTTTTTCCGCGAAAATGCCACTAATCAATATGGCTCTTTGGCATTTATTCTGGCCAGTGTTATAACCGAGCTACCCTTCTTAATTGTTACGTGCTCGCTGTTTTTTGTGTGCTTCTACTGGACGGCTGGCTTGAATTCGTTATCGGAGCGCATCGGCTATTTCTACATATCATATATTGTGCTTGGCATATACTCAATGACGCTGGGCCAAGGAATTGCCAGCGTTTCTACATCAGTATCAATGGCCACCATGATTTCGCCGATATTTACGACAGTATTTGCTCTGTTTGCTGGAATCCTTATTCCGTATGACCTGTTACCAGGAATTTGGCGCTATACATTATACTGGCTTAGCCCATACCAGTACTGGCTTGACGGAATTATAACTAATGAACTGCATGCTTCTCAAGTCCGTTGTCGTGACTCGGAGCTATTCACTTTTGAGCCGCCAGCTGGCATGTCATGCAGTGCATATGCAGGAAAGTGGGTTGAACAAGCTATTGGATATCTGCACAATCCCAACGCAACTTCTGCTTGCAAATACTGCCAATTCAATGTTGGTGATCAATATTATTCATCGCTCAATTGGAGTTTTGACCATCGCTGGCGCAACTTTGGTATTTTATTTGCATTTATTGCTGCTAATATTGCTATCACTGCAATCACTATTCGCCTTTACAAGATAAATAAGCGATAGAAATTTAAAGTCTGTATGTCATTAATAAATTCCTAGATGTTTCCATGGTTGTAGAACAACCTGATAAGATTTCCAATAGCTTTGTCCCTATTTTGCTGTTATTGCAAAATAAAGTGCTTTTTATTTTGAAGATTTACTTGTACTAAGATACCAGGCAATATGTATTTTTACAACCATTATATGCACTTGAAGTAGCTGGAATTGATTTTTAAGCTAATATACTCTTCAAATCTTGGTGCTACTGCAGGTTTTTAAAACAAATACATATATTATGCACACAGTAGAAACACAAAAATAACATTCTTTGCTTTGTTGGCACATTCCAAGTAATTTACATTAGATATGTGTCAATGCAACTAGATCTAATCAATGTATTATGATATTGCATTACATCCATAGTCTGAATCACACAAACATTCCAGAATTTGCTAGAATCATGAATGTTACAGACATAATTGCAATCCTTCCATCTGCTTGTTATGGATTGTATCTGTGATCCATATATAAAGGCCGATGCTTAGTCATTTTTAGGAAGGATGCCATTGAGTTCAGTTTCGACAAGTTTCTTTTAAGGTTATTCCCTTACCCTTTATATTTGAGTTTTAAGTATTTATTTATTGAGCATAAGCCTAGCAGTGGCACAAGATATATGCACCATAAGTAGAAAATAGTGAACTAATTACAAATATAATAGTTGTGGCAATGCAGCATATACCATGTGATTATGATGATATATCATGTAATAATGCAACATATACCATGTGATGATGATATCACGTAATTGTGCAACATATATCAAATTTATAAGTAGGTAATACATATATAAAGGCCAACCTCTAGCCATTTCTACTACGAGAGTCATGGAGTTTAGACCTAATGAGTTTCCAATATTACTCTCTTACCCTTTCATATTGAGTCCTAAGCATTATTTTATTGAGTGCAAGTCTAACAGTGCCACAATGGTGGTGATTATATTTTCATAGTGAACAAAAAGTGCTCATCACAAAAAATATTGCTATTATCCAAATAATCTTAAATTTTACAGGTAATTAACGCCTATTAAAGATTAACATAAATAAAGATGGACATGGTCGGCTGAGAAGTGGAAAAATTCGTCTCAGTGGAACTGTCGCAGCAGATTTTTGGCTGGGCCAAAATTGGCAGAGTGCGTGACGATGGTGGTGGCGGCCGCGACTTTTCCAGAGTTGGGCGAATGAGCTGGAACTTGGCAGGGAGGTTGGAATTACGTAGATTCAGCTGTGTTTCAAAGATGAGCGTGCTTGGTGGAGAGATGAAAAAGTTCGTCTCAATGGACGTGCTGGCGCAGATTTCTGTGCCAGTATGATGGCTGGCAACGAGCGGTAATTCGGAATTGGCACAGAGCAAAAAATTCGGGTTTCAACCAAATGGGCTGAAAGTTGGCACACAGACGTGCTTTATTTGCTAGCTGTCACAGTAAAAAGATGGGCTTGATCGGTTGAGAAATGAGAAAGTTCGTCTCAGAGCAAGTGCTGTCGCTGGCTTTTTGGCTGAGGGGAATATGTGCGATGATGGTGGTGATGGCCGCGAGTTTTCCAGAGTTGACGGATCGGGCTGAAAGTTGGCAGATAGATTGGAGTTGAGTAGATTCGGCAGTGTTTCAAAGATGGGCGCGTTTGGATGAGAAATGAAAAAGTTCGCCTCAGTGGAGGTTTTGGCGTGGATGGTTAGCGCTAGCATTTTTGGCTGGGGGGAGTATGCAGAGAGTGCGATGATGATGGCAGCGGCAGCGATTATTTCCAGAGATGGTGGATCGGGCTGAAACTTTGCAGGTAGGTTGGAATTGAGTAGATTCGGCAGTATTTCGAAGATGGGCGTGTTTGGATGAGAAATGAAAAAGTTCGTCTCAATGAACGTGTTGGCGCAGGCATTTTGGCTGGGGGGAATATGCGTGATGGCAATGGTGGCAGGTGTCGTTTGTCCCAGAGTTGGCGGATCGGGGTGAAAGTTGGCAGGTAGATTGGAAATGAGTAGGTTCGGGGGTGTTTAAAAGATGAGGGCGATTGGTTGAGGAATGAGGGAGAACGACTCAGAGGAAGAGCAGGCGCGGATTTTGGCAGGGGGTGGGTGCAGATCTTGGCAGGGGCGGGGCAAATGGGGAGAGCAAAGACAGCAGGCAGAAGGAGCGGGCAGGGGACTGAGGCGGGTGGCTTCGGGGCGCTGGGCGCTGGGCAGAGGGCAGCGGCAGCGGCAGGGGAGGGCGCAGGATCTAGACCTGGGGGGGCGGGCAAGTGGGAGAGCGGGAGATGGAAGGATGGAGATTTTGGGCGAATTTTTTAAATTTTTTTAAAATTTTGCGTATGAGGGGATAACGGGAGGGGGTGGAGAGGCGAGGGATTTATTGGATGGAACAAGAGAGCTATGGGGCTTGCTTGGGGCTGGGGAGGGCCAGCGGGCTTGCTTGGGGGAGCTTGGAGGTGGGCTTGGGGGAGCTTG
>JANBUW010000005.1:214159-227964 GCA_027579605.1 Coemansia brasiliensis | reverse complement strand
TTTTTTCCCGCATGGCGTTTTCTATTCAGCGTCAACATTCTCTACTTGGCAAATACTTTTTCTCCTTCCCCCCTTTTTTTACATAAGTGTATCTCTACTAAAGCTATATTTTTTTTATCTGAGTGCAATGAAAGCATTTTTGAGTATTATGACTCTGGGTCTGTTGGCCCTAGACCACCAAGCAGCAGCAAAGCAAACTATTCGACTGAAGAAAGTGACAGAGACTCCTGAAGAAACCTTGCAGCGTTATGCCAATATGGGCAACTACGTCAAGCAAAAGTATTTCGGAGCGGATAGTCTGGAGCGTCTAGGCTCTTTGCAAGAGCAAATAGTTCCATTGAATGCAGATGGCTCAGCATCCTACGGTGTTCCCATATCCAACTTTATGAACGCGCAATACTATGGTGAGATAGATATCGGTACACCCGCACAGACCTTCAAGGTGGTATTCGATACCGGGTCGTCTAACCTCTGGGTGCCCTCTTCAGAATGCTCATCTATAGCGTGCTTTTTCCATAAAAAGTACGACCACTCGCAAAGCTCTACATACAAGGCCAATGGAACCGACTTTGCCATTCGCTATGGCTCGGGGTCGCTGGAAGGATATATGAGTAGGGATAAGTTGACGGTTGGCGGAGTGGAAATAGAGGGGCAGGATTTTGCTGAAGCTACAAAGGAACCTGGATTAACATTTGCTTTTGGCCGGTTCGATGGAATCTTTGGGCTCGGATACGATACCATTTCGGTACTAAAGACCGTTCCTCCCTTCTATCATATGGTTAACCGCAAGCTTATCGAGAAGCCCATGTTCTCCTTCTATCTCTCTGACACCAATAAGCAAGGAGATGAGGGTGAGATGGTTCTGGGTGGCTTTAACGAAAACCACTTTGAAGGAGAGCTTCAATGGGCCAATGTCCGCCGTAAGGGGTATTGGGAGGTGGATCTGGAGAAAGTGCAGTTTGGCGATGAGGAGATTGAGATGGACAATGTGGGAGCTGCTATCGACACCGGTAGCTCCCTCCTGGTCCTTCCTACCATGCTATCAGACCTTATTAACAAGCAGATTGGCGCCAAGAAGAACTTTGCTGGCCAATACGTGGTTGACTGCGATAAGGTTCCTTCGTTGCCTCCGTTCACTATGCAGTTTGGCGGTCAAAAATATACGCTTGATGCTCAAGATTATATTCTGAACGTCCAAGGCCAGTGCATGTCGGGCTTTATGGGCATGGATATCCCGGAACCTCTTGGCCCCATTTGGATCATTGGTGATGTGTTTTTGCGCAAGTTCTATACTGTTTATGATCTGGGCAAGGATCGGGTTGGTTTTGCCAAGGCTATTTAAACCACATTGTTAACTGAATAAAAACTTGTCTAGGAAAACATTTCTATATGGTTTTTTTATAATGCATCATTATGCTCTTCGCATGCTTGGTTTGATGAGCAATGGATCGCAACCTTTGCATTTTTTTCAAAGTACTCGCTATAGAACTGAGGGCGCTGAAGGTACTCTATGATAGACATCTCATTTCCATCAATTTCCATCTTGACACTTTCTGCTTCTCCATAGTTATTAAACTTAAACAAAGCATTATGCAGCGAATGCAACTTCGTTATAATCGGTTCATCATTACACGCAAACTTTACCGACAGCTCCAATTTAGTTATATCCATTATTTTCTATTAGACAAGAATAAAAGTTTTATTCCTTCAAAATAGTTTGATGGGGTTTTATATAGGCAAGAAAAATCAACAAGTTGTAAAGTCTTCTGCCTGGTTAATTAAGCCCACCACATATTAATTCTTTTAAGCCAAATAAACATCGTAAAGTCCTGCATTTTTACTTTAAAAACAAGCTTAAAAAGTTTTCTTCTTTTCATCTACCGAGAAACTACCTGGCCCCACATTGACCAGTAGCAAGAAACCACCCATGATAGACAAGGTCTGGAAGAAGTCGTACTTTACGAAATCGCGATGAGTAGGGTTGAAATCAATGGACCACCAGTTGTTGACGACCAAATTGAATACGCTCAGAATAGCCACCAGCACAATGGCAGACCACTTGGCCTTGAACCCCACCGCAACCATCAAGCACGACAAACCGCCAACAACAATAACCGCCAGCCGAGCCATCGTAAACGTCCCCGAAAACACAAAGGAAACAAACAGCAAGACCAGCAGAATCCGCCCCCCAAGCAAAACATACTTTGACCGATCCTCATCCGAAAGCGACGGCAACCCAGCAAACACATTCCGCTTTTGCGCTACAAACGACTCAGCCAGCAGTATCAACAGCCCTCCGCCAACCGCCATATTACGCAAGAAAAACGACATGTCAAAAATCAACCCATATGCAAACCCTTGCAAGATGATGACACTGAATAGTCCGCTCACCGCAAACATCGTGCTCCGACGCATAATCGCTAACGTTGAACATACCACCATCACTATTACGTTTAATAGCAAGAACAAGTGGCTAATGCCCCATGGAAACCCTCGGTACGCTTGTAGGAAATAAAGCTGGTTCTGCCACTGCATCAGAATGCGGGCTGAATCCTCAATAAACGTCGATACCAATAAGGCTCGGGCTACCCATGGTATGTATGGCTTTAGTGGCCGGCTGAACTTTTCCAGCACATCCTCCGTTTGCTCGCTCACGTTTCTGATCTGGTCCATAGCTTGGGTATCTCAGTTTGTCTGTATGGCTCTTCTCGATGACTTTGGTTTTTGTAGCTCCTTAATGCTTGCTACAGCATACATCCTTTCTGTAAATTAGCAACTCTAGGTGGTTATTGAAAATATTCCCCTTCGCCAATGGGCTAAACCTACAACACCATTCGAGATGCAATCATTGCAGTACTTACAAATATATATAGGTTGTGCTAATACACCCTTTTTAGAAACAATTCACTCCAGCAGCCCTAAAATAAAGAAAAAGAAAGCTTTTACTGGCTAGCAAACAAAGTGAAACAAACTTATAGTATCAAAGTTTACTGCTGCTTAAAGGAAATAGGAAGGCAATATTGCTCTCTCTAAAAACGAATCATAGCTTATCCAATCAGCAGCTAAAACGAAACAATGACAAAAGTGGCTTGTATTTTATACAATAATTAAATAAATGGTGATCAGATGCCCACAGCTTCACGGCGGCCTGGAGTAGACGCTGCGCTACGAGGGGCCAAGGGCGATACGGTGGGGTTAGACTGCGATGCCAAAGTAGGCGAGGCATTGCGTGCCGACCCCGAGTTCAAAACATCCAAATAGCGGCTGCCCGTCGGCGTAGACGACGAAGCTCTGTACAAATCAACCATATTTAGGCTGGTGTGCACGTCGGCCAGCGACCGTGTCTCGTCGTGCATCCCCATAGATGCGTCATCAGCACCAGTCCACAATGATGGCTTGAATGAAAGCTCCATGTGGCTGGCACTCAGTGACGTCATGGCTTCCAGATCAATGTCCATATGGCCATTGCTGCTGTGAGCTGTGTTGTGTGTATCTACAGCTGTTTGGGGCGCTGTGGCAAAGCTTGCGGCTGCTAGGTCAAAATGACCGTTGTTGCTGCCGAATCCGGCCGATAGCAGGCTCGGGGACACGCTGGTCAAGGCGCTCAGCGCGTCCTGTGAAAGCTGGGTCCCCGAAAATGTCCGTGTATGTCGAACAGCTGCCATTGAAGTCTCGCTGTTCGAAGCCGGCTCAAGCGGCTCGCCAGCCTCAGCAGTAGTAGGCAGCGAAGGGAAGCGTGTTTGCAGCACCCCACTGGGCGTGGTAGAAACAGCCGACAGTCCCAGCGATGGCTGAGGCTGCGCTGCTGCGGCTCTCGCCTGGTTGTTGCTGATGCTGCGGCTGCGTCGAGCGCGAGACCCAGCATCACTGTTTGTAGCAGGAGCAGCATAAGGGCGCGGTGGATACGGAAACGCACGGTGGTCACGCTGAGTCTGGGCTGGCTGCACACTGCCCGAGTCAAACTCGGCACAGGCCACATCTTCCGCTAATGATGGAGGCACGTGCATGGTGCGGCGCCGGCCATGCTGTGCGCTGGCTACACGTGGCCGTCCAGCCGAAGCTGTTGCTGGAGCCGGCGATAGCTGAGGACCAGAGCCAACTGAGTAGCTGCGCAGGCCAGCAGGGATGGAGCCAGACCCGCAATCGGTTGCCTGGATACCAAGTGTCTCGCCACCATTGCTCAGCGCAACTGCAACCGCCGCCGCTGCCGCAGCAGCAGCAGCAGCAATACTACTGTTATCTGAGCCTGATGCGTAAGACGCAGGCTCTGCAGTGGTCAATGATGTGTCTTCGCTGGGCATGGCGCCAGGCACATGAAGCATGTCAGTTCCTTGGAAAGAGAACGAAGGAAAGATGGGCATGGAAGGGCGGCGGCATGCGGCTGGCTGGCTGGCTTGAGCATGGCCAAGTCCAAACGGCGTCATTGCTGTGCCTGATACAGATGCAGATGCCGATGCATGCGCAGCAGCAGCAGCAGCAGCAGCAGCAGTGGAGCTAGCCACATCCAAAGCTGCTGCCAGCGATGGTGTTAGCCCGTACCAGTCAAACTGGCTGCGTCGCCGCATATGGGTCAAGCCAGACTCGTTGCCCAGCTCCAGCCCAGAATTCAGCATGTTCGGGTCAATTGACGCGCTAACCATCTGCCCAGCAGCGCTATTTCCGGAAGCGCTTACGTCACCAGCACTGCTGTCCACTGTGCTATCATTGGCATGACTGCCAGCTACGCCCCAGTTGAGGCTGGGGAACCACTGGCTAAACTGCGCTAGAGCTTCCAGATCCACGCGACTATCGCCCATTGGCGCAGTGCTCAGCCCAATGCGATTGTCATCGGCAACCCCATTTGCTCGCAGCAGCCGCTCTGCCGACCGCAGCTGCCCGCGGTGCACGCCTGCACTGGCGGGCACATCGGAGCCAGCAGCAATTTTTGCCGAGTCAGGCCCTACCGACAGCTTAAACACATCGCCTGTTTGCGGCACCACTGTGGTTCCTGCATTGGCCGCTAGACCGGCGCTGTGCGCACCTGATCCCGTAGCCGAACGTACATGGACAGCAGCCGCTTCTTCATCAGGCAGACGAGGGAAAATAAACGGATCGCCCATTGGCCCCGCTACTGTCATGCGCCGCATCGAGTCGGCAGAGCTAAGCGGCATCGCCCCTGCACTCAGCGTGTCCATCCCTGGCTGCAGAAACTGCAGTGCCGACGCAATGTTGGACCGGTCAATTCCTGCTGCCAGTGCCGCTGCTTCCAGTGCGTCGTCAATGTCTGCCTGCACAGAATGCCGCCGCTTGGGTGCCTGTACTGGTGTAGCCTGTCCGCTGCTAACACAGCCCTCCAGCGCAAGCGCATCGAGCTGATCCCTTGCTGCTGCTGGAACGCCTGACATTGGGCGTGGGAATGCCGATAGCAGCGCGTTTGCTCCTGGCTGCTCCTGCCCGTCCTTTGCTACTCGGGTCCGCCGTGTCGATGCCCGCCGCCGTCCACGCCCACGGCCACTGCCATGTTGTGTGTCTGCACTGTTGGCTGCTGACGCTCGCCGCGACGACGATGTTGTGCTGGCCGTGTCCTGCTGGGTGCCAGCAGAGCCCAGCTCAGTCGTAGATAAGTCCCCTTTAGACTCGCCGCTTTGCTCTGCATTGAACTCGGGGATCGGGTGTGGGTCTAGTGACGCGTTCATGCGCCGTAGTACGCTCATAATTTTTTCGCGAATGTTATCGGGAATCTCGCCTTCCAGTCGCTTGCTCCCTGTAGGTGCTTTACGTTTGGTGGCAGCTGGCCCGCCCCGCTGTTCAAAGCCAGATCCTGGCGTTACTCCGCGCTCACGGTCTGCACGCTCCTTTTTGGGAATCACATATCCAAATAGCTCAAATACTTCGGGGAATGCGTTGCGTAGCCGGTCACGCAGCGACTGTCCCGGCCGATCTCCCAGCTTCAAGTCCGGATCCGCGGCTATTTTGGTCCAATGATTGGCATGCCGCAACACACCAATCAGAAGCCGGCGGTCTTCGTCGCTGGTATAGTTGCGCGTTGGCTTACGCTGCACTCGCTGTAAGCCCTGAAGCCGCTGCGAGTTTGGCGGCAGCGGCCATACCACATCTGGCTCCTTGCTGTTGCTGCCTCCACCCTTGCGACTTGATTTCGCATATGGGCTGTGTGCACACTCTTGTGCTCGGATAGTCCGGAATCGGTCCTTCAAGTCCACCGAAGTGCGGTTGTTGAACTCAAACTCTGGATCATCGAGAATCTTCTTCCATGCTCCCACTCCGTACTTGCTGCACCCTCTCAACAGATTCTCGGTCTCTTCGTCTGACCACTTGCGGGCTGCTCGTCGAATCTCGCTTGGTCCGCCCGATTTACTACGGTCTGACCCGTGGCTAGTTTTGCGTTTTACCGGCGACAATGTGCCTTGTCCTGTGTCTTTGCGCTTACGTTTAGATGAAGCTCCTGGCGCAGTCATTTGCGAGGGCGTGTTGAAACGCATCGCTTTGTCTCTTCCCATAAGCTGATCTGGACGTACTGCTGTTCCGGTTGCCGATACAGTACTTGCTAGCTGGCTACTACTATTGCCGGAATATCCAGAAGCATCATAAGGTGCTTGCTCACCTGAACTTGCTGCCGCTGCCGCTGCCGCTGCTGCCGCTGCTGCTGCCGCCAAACCCCCCTCTGAGCCTGTAGACGTCATATGCTGCAAGACTTGGGCAAAGTCCGGATATACTTGTGCTTCCTGAAATGATCCTCCATAATGATGATGAAAGCCACCATTCGTACCCTCACCTGATGCTGGCTGACCCTGATCAAACTCTCCATTCATATGTGGTACTGGCAGTGGTGCGTTTGAAAACATCTCTCCGCGTGTCGAGTATGACTCTGAAACTGGCTGCTGCTGTTGTTGCTTAGTTGGTTCTGACTCGTTAGACGATTCAGCAACATACGCAGCTGCACTATTGAGCAGTGCTAGAAAACTCATATCTGCGCGTCGCTGCCCCGTATCCATCGATCCTGCTACTGGTGCCGAGCCCTCACGAGCCTCAGCATCAAATACTGCCCGCGACATTCGGGGCGTCGATGTCGAGCTATGCACTCTTGGCTCGGATAATCCTCCAGGCTTTCCAGCCGGCCACAATACCGAGCTATCGGTGCTTGGCGACTCGCCTGCGCGGTCCTGCCACGCCGCTAATACTCGCGCTGCTGCAGTTGCCGAGTCACCCAGTGAGGACCCTGACGACCGAGTACCTGTGTGCTCCGAATCAGTTGATGGCGCACTTGATTCGTACTTGTCTGCCTGCATACGAGTCAAGTTAGGTGCTGCTTGAATGCTCTTTGACGTGCTCTCTGTAGAGTAGTACGCGATAAGGTCGACAAATTCGGATCCTGGCGTAGTAGCTTCTAATCTGTTGCCAGCAGTCATCCGAAAACGATTACGCTCTATATTTTTCCTTTCACCTGGTTTTTCTGTGAAAAAATAGACCAGGTCCCTCCCGCAAAAGTGGAACTTGACTAGCTTGTTTGTAAATTTACAACACAAGCTTAGAAAAACAGATAAAAAATAGAAAGAGCTGATACTTCTGGAGATCCTGTTTTGCTGTTTAAAAGTAAAAAAGTAGCTCAAGAAGTAAGAGGTTGTGGCTCAAAGCGGCTTTTCGCAAACCGCCTTTTTTTTTGTGCAACAACAAAAGTGAATCGATAAAACGGGAGAGCAAAAGCTCAGGTGGAAATAAATCGAAAAGAAAAAGGCCCGCTTCAGAACGTTTGACCTTTTTGTCTCCTATCAAGCTTTGACCACCACACGTATAATGAATGTTTAGTATGTGCTGAGCTTTTATTTCCCAAAGAATGATGGAGCTTTTGGATAATGGCCAGTGCAGAAGAGGCTGCTTCAGCTATAGGACAGTAAACAAACAAAAAGGTGCCGGCAAAAAAGACAGCACCAGTCCCTATTCTTTGCACTATTATTGCACGCAGTACTGGTGAATAGCTAGGACAAATATATCGTTTCCGTACCCTATTAGCTCGCTCGCTATCTGCACCCACAAAGGTTCAAGTGATGGAATGAATTGGCAAATTTAAAAATATGGAAGAACCAGGGAAAGAAAGGATACAATACGAATAAAGGGGAAATGAGGCGTAGCAAAGCTGTATAGAACTGACAAATAACTTGGACAAAAAAAAAGAGAGAAGCATTATTATCTAGGCAGCAAGCAGCTACACACATAAAGACATCAGCAGTGCATAAGTTCAAAATCAGGGCCCAGAACTATATGCGCTCTGAGTGTAGAAGCTTGCAGCCAAAATCTAGTTTTTGCACTGTCGTCATAACAAGCCTAGCAATGATTTGTTACATGCGCATTGACGACTGTTCAGCCTGCTTATAGGCTGTCGACGACAAATCCTTAACATTCGCTAGTTAAAGCATGGCTCTCTTACCTAATATATTGCGCCGATAACAGACCAAGTTGCCTTCTTGGAAAAAAAGCCTGGGTTTCTAATCGTATGATTTGCCATTCAAATTAGTAATTATGACATGACTATGAGCTGATGATTGTGAAGGTCACGGCTAAAATGCCAATGTTCCTTTTTCATCCATGTAAGAAAAACCCAGATGCACAGAAAAGGGCAAAGAATTGTCCGAGCGGCAAGCAATTTGAAAGTTTCCTGTATGCTATAATAGATGCAATGTGCACATTATAAAGAAAGGAAAAAGCAAGGAGAGAGCAAGAAGTGAAAAGAAGAAACCCACTCTTTTATCGTATATCCAAGGAATCCCTTATCCTGAAGGACATCTGATACAAAAAACCCCCAAACTTACCTTAAAGATCCTTAATAAATAAGCAACAAGTCGGTTTAGGTGGTAAACGGATTTCTCTTCAAGGATCCTGGATGCACGTGCTCTAATAGATCAGCCAAAGAAGTTACTAAAGCGTCGGTTGCTGGGTCGGGGGGGAAGAAAGAAGAAAGATATAAATCATTACCAAAGGGTACATTCCTCATGGTATTATAAAATAAATTTCACTGCGTAGGTGCGCGTGATGTATCCACTTTTCCCCCGCCACAAAACACTATTAAAACATCAAGTTTTGAAAAATACATGCGTACAATGTATTAAAATTTTCTTTTAGAAAAGACTGCCGGCGACTACTGCCAATGCTGCAACAGACATAGCCCCTGCAGCTGAGTAAGATGCGCCCGAACTAGATCCAGTAGGCAACGGGCTATTCTTTTTCTTTGAATCGCCCTTTTGATCTTTCTTTCCCTTGACGTCTTTCTGCTCTGTGGCCGACTCATCGGCAGGAGCCTTAGGAGCTGACGTAGTAACCTTGATTATGGGCTTGGGGCTGCCAGAAGTCGGATCGTCAAAGTTTTGTACCATTACCTTGAGCTCGGGAGCATGTTCTGTGCCGCACGCCATCCGAGCATCGCAGCTATTGAAGCATGCTGACTTGTCGCCATTTGCAACATTGCTGTGGTCGCATCCCATTCGACACTCGGCACGTTGAGCCTCGCACACCCGCTGGAAAACCGGCCACTGGTACCGCCGGATAGCAGCCTCGGCACCATTGCTACATGCACATTTGGATCCAAGCGTGTTGGTGTTGCAGAATGCTTCACGAGTAAATCCCTCTCCGCCACACACATTGGTACAAAACAGGACTTGCTCGGCACATAGTTCCTTGCGTAGCTTTTCAGCCATCTGCGTTGTTTCCCAAGCAGCAGCTACATAATTTTGAAAAGTGCGTTTAAGTATGCTGTATTTTCTTTCGGGCAGTGCTTTGCAGAACACATAACATTGCAGTTGCATGTGCATTGTTGTCTATTTTACCTGTTGAAACAGCAGCAAGTGCCAATACAATATGCTCGTTCAGACGCATGTTTACAAAGTGTTGTTTATGACTCGGTGAAATAATTGAAGTTTTTTCTTAGCCAGCGTAAAGTGGTTGCAATCTGGTTTATATAGCTTAAGTTTTTAAACATTTGGTTTTAAACATTAGATATGTAGAAAAGCATGTGTGATTCACACTATGTCTCACACATAGTTGGTACAAAATCCATGCCTTGGCTCTATCCTATTGACCACATGGCTTCTCCCCTCTTTCTCAAACAAAGTCTTTGAATCGACCACATGCCAGTCAAGCCATTTTTGGGGAAGTAGAATATAGCCCCCCAGTATTTTTTTAAAGCATCGAGCTACCAAGCAAAACTTGCCAAATTATATCTTTTTTAGAGTAATAAGCAGCTTGACATGCTTAGCATTATATGGATGAATTGAATATATTTGATCGGATAAGAAAGAGAAATAACGAACCTTAGGGCATATGGTCATTTGACTCGCGTCTCCGAAAACCCCATCGTGGGGACCAATTATGGACCTGTAAGCCTGGATTTGTCCGTGTGACGCCCCGGCGATGCCAACAACCCAGCTACCAAAAGTGCTGGCTGCTCACCCTGCCCCTATTTAGCATTGTATCACGGGATTAGTGAATGGATTAAGCTTATATTTTCAACAATTCGACAAATATGGTATAATATTATGATGTTCATACTGGGAATTTATTTTGGGTGGTGACTGCAATGCTATAATGTCTTTTCTTTCTAGCGCTAATGAAGAAAGAGTGCACGCTGTATATGGAGCGACTATTTAAACAAAAATTGCAAGTCCGTATATTATTCCTTCGTCTCTATATTTTCAGCCTTTCTAGTTCTATTCTTTATATCATGCTACGTAGATCCATAAAAATTAAGTCATCCGATGGAGAGTATCACTGCAAATGTGGGCTTTCTTTCGAATACAAAGAGCATCTTCAATACCACCTTTGGGTTTATTATGATGTCAAGAACCATGGAAGCACTTCAGATAAAGGTTGTGAAATAATGTAAAACCTAAGTTTGTTTTTGGACTAACTTTGTATAAAGTAAGTTATATTGTGCTCTAATGAGCACGCCACTCTTATACAGGCAGCTGTTGTAATTTTACTGCACAGTCAATAGATTTTTTATGCTAGCCAATCTGATGGCCACTACAGAATATCCCAGAGCAAATCTAGATTAAAGACATTGTATCAGAGCCAGCTGTATCCATTGAAAACACAGCTTACATTCTTTTTTTGTTAATGGTACAAACAGGCTATATAAACTCAGATATAGCAGTACCTCTTATCCTACAAAGTGTCAGTAATGGTAAAATTAGTGAGCTTTTTTTTTTTTTTGTATTCTCATAATATACCATTTATTCCACTGAAACACTAGCCTAAAAAAGGCTATAGTCATTAATAGAATATGCGCTTTAGATATTTCAGTGAGCTAAGAGCAAGCTAGCTATACTTAAAAGCCAGCTACCATAGTAGCGCAGCAAAAAAATTAAAAATTAAAAATGAAGCTAGCAAGCGACGAATTCTTTTTTAGTCTTTTTCTTAAAGTCTTCTTGTTTTCAAAACTGCCATATACCAGGAATCCCACTTTTTGGGGGGAGTTGGAAATATTGGGTAGTGACTACAATGCCAAGCTATTTTCCTTCCTAATACTGGATAAAGGATGCACAGCATATATGAAGCGACTATTTAAACGGAAAAGCAAGCCCATATATTACACCTCACTTTTATTCCTGCAGTTTTGAGAATTACAGACTTCATACCATGCTACGTAGATCCATAAAGATTAAATCTAAAGATGGAGAGTACCACTGTAAATGTGGAATCTCTTACAAACACAAAAACAACCTTCAATATCACCTTTGGGCATATTATGATGATAAGAATCATGGAAGCACTTCGGATAGAACTCCATGGTAAATACTGTAAGACCTAAAAATTATTTCTGGATTAGCCTAATAAAACCCAAACTATAATAGGCCTTAGTAAGCATGCATTTCTATACAGGCTGCAGATGGAATGATATGTTCTGTGGGCAGCTTTTGTAGTTATACTGCATAAGCTGTAGCTTATATATGCTAGTCAACTTGATGCCTATTACAGAATATCCAAGAACGGACCTAGATTAAAGACATTATTACCATCAGCTGTATATATGAGCACAGCTTATGTGTTTTTTCTTGGCACATGCTATATGTTTATTTATTGCAATATTTCTTTTCAATAAACTACTGATAATAAAATAGTTAGTGTGCTTTTTCATATTCTTATAATATACCATTTATTTCACCGAAAAGTTAGCCTAAAAAGGCTATCACCATTACTGGAAAGTGCACTTTAGATTTATCCTGGTAATGTAGCAGAAATAAAAAAAAAGCTAGTGAAAGACAAACTCGTTTCTGTTTTCTTCTTAAAGTCCTCTGCTTTTGAATCGGTCACATGCTAGCCAGCTCACTTTCTCAAGTAATCTACTTATAGTACTAACAATTTAAATAACTAAACCAGAGATACTAGATTTGTAATGCAATTTACCAGTTAAATAAGCAACCTCAGTTCATTACACTTTTGCTACTAGTATATAAATAATCATTATCACTCGGAATTTCCACAAATTAATAGAGGCGTGACGTTTCAGCTGGAAGTAATTAAAAGCTTGTTGGGTCGAGACTTCAATGTAAATTAAAATTTCTTTCCAAAGCCAGAAAAAAGAGTGCACAATATCCATAAAGTGACTATTTAAAGTTAAAATGATTGTCTATCATTCCTCTCTTTTTTCCTGTAGTTTTCCCGATTCTATTCTTCAAACCATGCTACGTAGATCCATAAAAATTAAATCCAAAGATGGAGAGTACCACTGCAAATGTGGGATTTCTTTCAAATTCAAAGATGGTCTCCAAAACCATCTTTGGGTTAATCATGGCGAAAATAACCATGGGAGCACTACAAATATATTTTCCTGGTAAACACGATAAAACATAAGTTTGTTTTGGGACTAGCTCCGTGTAATGTTAACCCTAATGCGTTTAATGATAATGCGCTTCTATATAGATGGTACATTAAATGCTATACGTTTAGTGGACAGCTGTTACAGCTATACTATGCAGTAATATTTCTTCTATGCTACCCAGTTTAATAACTCTTTTAGAGAATTCTAGGATGAATCCAGATTACTAAAGGTGTTATCATCATTAACCGTATAAATATTGTAAACACATTCTGTATGTTTGTTCAATGCTTAAGTATACTGTATGGGCTAAGCTATAGGAATATCCCTTATCCTTTAAACAAAGCATCAGTAATAATATAACCAGTGTGTTTTCTCTTTTTTTTTCAAAGTAATGTATCATTTATTTTACTGAGACATTAACCTTAAAAAAGGCTATCGTCATTAATAGCAGATATGCTTTAGATATCCCAGCGGGCTAGGAGAAACCTAGCTATACTTATATGCCAGCTTTCATAGAAGTGCAGCAGAAAATAAATGAAAGCTAGCAAGTGACGAATTCTTTTTTGTCTTTTTTTTTTTTTAAAGTCTTCTTGTTTTCCAAACGGTCACATGCCAGGAATTCCACTTTTTTTGGAGGATGAATAGTACAAACCTGTACCTTTTTTAAATACTAAGCTATGAAACAAAACCTACCAAATTATCTTAGGTGTTCTTGAGTAATAACCATCTACCACGCTTAGTATTATACTATGGAATAAGCAAATGGTTTAGCTTAGTTATTTTTTTTAGGAAGCTGACAGCATCATTATGTTTATATTGGGGTTTTGAAATATTGGGTTGTGACTGCAATGGCAAATTTTCTTTATAATGCTAATTGGAAAATGATACATCGCATGTATGAAGCGACTATTTAAACAGAAAAAAAAAAAGCTATATATCAATTTTTTTCTTTTATTTCTGTGGCTTTTCTTATTCTATTCCTTAAACTATGATAAGC